>PVJO010003082.1:0-129840 GCA_004026905.1 Hystrix cristata | reverse complement strand
GCCATAAAAAAGGATAAACTAGAGTCATTTGTATGTAAATGGATGTTCCTTGAGAACATACTCTTAAGTGAAATAAATCAGACACTTATTAGTACACATCTATGTGATTTTTATCATCAAAAATTTACTTTCAATGGCTAGCATAAATACATTTTTTTCTCCTTCTGAGTGTGATTTAAATAATATGGCAAACGCATCACGGTTTTGAGTTTGGGCCTTGATATGATCCACTTTGTGTATGTCCTTGCCTGTTATCTGATTCTTTTGTAATTTGTTCTTCACAGTATGGCCAAAACTTTTTCCTACTATATCATTCTAATTATTTCTATTCCCAAATATTTTCTCCTGCTTATATTTTACCTTCCTAATTACTCTTTTCTCCATCTTTTGACCTCTCTGCTGTTTTCAGTCTTCTTCCTTCTAAGCTAGTTACCTATTTATGCTTTTAGGGTTACCAGCCATTCTCCTTCTACGCCTTAAATTTTCTGACTCATTACAAGGGTTTTGTCCTTTTCCTGATCTGCAGTATTTTCTCTCAGCTATTGTATATTGCAATCGTCAAAATTCCAGCTAAAGTGTCTTCTTCATGATAGTGAACTTCCAAACAATTTGTATCTTTAGGTCTTTACAAGGTACTGGGGAAAAGAAAGAGACAAAGACAAGGAAGCAAAAGAAAAACATCATTTTACTGTTTTAGGTACATTACTTAAGCCATAAATATAACCTCTCAAGTTCTCTCTTTTTCCTTTACTCCTTCATTCCTTCATCCTCCATCTCATTTCCTGGGTTCTCTACTTTTTGTCATTCAGTTTATTAGGCACCTCATTCACATTTTTTCCAAAGCTGTGAAATATTGTGAGCCCCATTTGAGACATATATACATACATATGTACGTTCAAACTAAGGGAGAGAGGTGAGAATCAAACAGAAATCATTCCACCAAAACGACATTAACTACTTTCATGGTACATCTATTTAGTTTGTTTCAGTAATTAACTGAAACATATTGCAATTTTTTGCAATTTTTTTTTCCCAAGTGACAACTCAGTGAGGTAGTTATCTTAGGCCAATAAATAGCCCTAAATTTGCCTAGAACATCTTATCTCATTTTTTCTACAAATTATGAAGGCTAAATTTTAACGTAACTTTTCTGAAAAGAGTTTTGTCTCCTGAGAGTCTAGAGGGTGATTTACGCTAGCCCACTGCTGCTGAGAGACCACTCATTTTAGACACAAATGTTTTCCTAATCCCCAACAGCTACGAAGGCCAGGAATAGACACCAATGACACCCTGAACAAAAATTTAAGGTCTTTTCTTTTTTTCCTTGTTTTCTCAATCCTCATTGCCCACCTCCCTCCCCCCAGAAACCAACCACGGCCATTCTAATCAAAGGACAGACCACATTAAACCCCTCCCCCTCCTATGCTTTTACACCTGATGTAGACGTACAGTCACAGGTCAATAAGGCCCAATGACCACAACATAAGCCCAGCTGCACCCTGTCAGTCTCAATCGTTGTTCAGCCCTGGCCCTGACAGAAACACAACTCCTTGTCTATCTTCAAGCCTGGTCCTGGGTAGTCACAAATCCTTTGTACTCTCCCCCAAAAACTTCCACTGTGGTTTTTCCCATCTTCTTGTCCACAGCTCCATTTCTTTATGTCCATGACCCTTTAAAGAATGTGTAGCCTGGACGATAGCTCCTGGCCTGGTTTCTAGAGCCAAAACAGTCCCTGTCAGGTTTGTTCTAAAATAATCCTGGCCTGTTGAGCTCGTACCCCTGCCTCTTTTCCTTTTTGTCCCAATATTCAGCACCCAGTGTGGGGCAGAGGTTGAGAGGACTACCCCAATATCCCCCACCTCTTCCTTTGTGACCTATCCGCCCCCTCTTCTCTCCCTCTCTTTCCTCTTTTTTACAAGCCCTAGGAAGTCATCTACTGTTTCCTGCTGACCCTCTGTCCAATACTGGACACTTCATTATTCAGCCCAGGACTGGTAAAGAGTAGCCCTCACCTTCCCCTGGTGCCCAGAAGTGTAGGTCTGTCCCAGACCCCCAGGGGTCCCACAGGGCCAGGCTCTGTGGTGGACTTCCACACACAGTGGAGTGGGCATGCCTGCCCAATCCCTCGGAAAAACCTCCTCTGACGTGGCCAGGCCACGTCCACAGAAGAATCTCAAGGTCCCTAGTCCTGTTTAGGGGACACCCTAACACAAGGTTATGGACTCCTGGCCACTGTCTTACCAGTTACTGTGGGCTCCCAATTTTCTAAAATTCTGGTGGACACCCCTTTGGGTTGCCTTCCAAAAAGTCTCTCATTCCTTGGTTTAAAAGTGGATATTGGGCCTAAATGTCTCCCGTTTTATTCTCTCACAGTCTGGCCCAGGTACAAGCTAGGCAATGGCAGTCAATGGCCTGAATTTGGCACATTTAATTTCCAAAATTTTTGTGACCTTGATAACTACCCGCAGAGAAGCGGGAAGTGGAAAGCCGTCCCTCTTGCCCAAACTTTCTTCGCTCTCTGCCCGAGTCCTTCTGTCTGCCAAAGTCGTTCTACCCACCAGATACTCCTGCCAGAGGAAAGGCCTGCTCCTAACTCCTCAGATTGCGGCCCTGCCCTCACAGAGGAGCCTCCACCCATACAGACTCCCTCCCCTTGTTCCTCTTTGAGCCAGCGCTATCTCCCTGTAGAGGCAGCCTCGGGAGTAACTCCACCCCACCCCCTCTCCCTTGCCTTCCTCGCCAGTTCCCCACCCATGCAGCCCCTGCCCCTCCCACACTCCTTCCACTCGACAGGTGGTTGGGATGGGGGAAAGTCCAAGGCCATGTCCCCTTTTCTGTGAATGACTCGGCACAAACTGAACAGAGACTGGCATCCTTCTCTGAAAACCCTAGTAAATAAGGAAAGGGGTTCCTCCGCATAACTCAGGCTTTCCGCCTCACTTGACAAGACACACATCTAGTTATTTCCTCAGTGCTCACACCCGATGAGAAGGAACACATTAGGCAGTCAGTTGAAACTTTTTATGCAGATAAACTCTCCCAGCAAAATCCAAACAGCCTACACATGTGGTGGCAGCTCAGGCAGTTCCCAGCCCCCACAAACCCTGCCTGGACTTACCCGGAGGTAGATCAAGGTCTTGAGAGGCGTAGCCATATGATTAGACTGCTCCCAGCTGCCAGGGAAAAGAATGTATATAAGGCAGTGTACTAGAATAAATTGAGAGCGATTACTCAGGGACCTGATGAGAACCCAGCCCTTTTCATGACCTGCCCAGTGGAGGCCATGACAAAATATACTAAAATGGATCCTCAGTCCAGAGACGGACAGGTCTTCATCCATTTCCAGGTCATTTCCCAGTCTGCTCCTGATATTAGAAAGACGCTCCAAAAGTTACAAGAGGGCTTCTGAACACATTTACCACAAAGGACCCTGTTATATGGTGTGTTGAACGACATTCTGATCCTAAACACATAGTGGGATCGATACCTGAACATCTGCGTCTCAGTGTCACATGTTACTACTTCCCGTGTATGGTGGAGTGGGGACACCTGTCTTGGAACAGTCCCACAGACATGCTTCCATGAGAAAGTTTATGGGTCTGTGGCCACTATGGCTGGCTATATCTAGCTGCTAATCAGACGAGACTATTCACGTGGGGATGTCCTTACATTCCTGGCTGTATTCTCCCCTCTCCCAGAAAAACCTCAAAACTGGGACACAGTCTACCCACTGATGGCACCACGTAAAATGTATTTCCTGGTGGTTTTACTCCCAGCTATATGTATTCCACGAGCAGCTGCTATTAAGGTAGATTTAAGTGTAGAGGCCCTAGCCCAACACTCGGCCCATACATTAAATGCCACTCACAAGGCTGTAACATTATTAATGAATGGAACAAACAAATGAAAAAGTAGTTTTACAAAACTGTATGGCTCTACACTGCCTTAGTAGTGGCTCCTCTAACCAGAAGGAAGCAGTTGGAAAAGAGATACACTGTCTGTTTTCCTTACCTAACCATGGAGTCTGGAGTGAAGGAATCCGACCACCACCATCCTAATCAAAGCAGACACCATTTCAAGCCCCTTCTCCCTCCGAAGCTTTTACACCTGATTTAGATG
This sequence comes from Hystrix cristata, assembly GCA_004026905.1. NCBI lineage: Eukaryota > Metazoa > Chordata > Mammalia > Rodentia > Hystricidae > Hystrix > Hystrix cristata. The sequence continues at coordinate 125,721 of PVJO010003082.1, read as the reverse complement.
TATAGTCACGGGTCAGAAAGGCCAAGTAATCGCAGCATAAGCCCAGCTGCACCCTGTAATTTGCAATCATTGTTCAGCCCTGCTCTTCACAAACAACGCACAGCTCCTTGTACACCCTCAACCCAGTCCCGGGTGGGAAGCCACAAATCCTTTGTACTGAACTCGACCTGCAAAAGTCCCATTGTGGTTTTTCCCGTCTTCCCATCTACAGCCCCCTTTCTTCATGCTCCTGCACCTTTAAAGACCTTGTAGCCTCTGTAAGAGTTACTGGTCTGAGTTTTGTTTATAAAGCCTTTGCCTACATCTATGTCTTCAAGAGTTTCTCCTATTTTCTAGCAGATTCAGTGTTTCTGTTTTAATGTTTAGATCACTGATCCACTTCGATTTTAGTCTAATACATGGTGAGAGGCATGGGTCTAGTTTTGTCTTTGGCACGAGGAAAGCCAGTTTTTCCAGCACCATTTACTAAAGAGTCTTTCTTCCAGTGAGGTTGTTCGGCTCCTTTGTCAAAAATGAGGTATTTGAGTGTGTTTGGAGTTGCTTCTGCATCTTCTAACTTGTTCCACTGATCCTTGGGTCTGTTTTTTTTTGTTTTTTTGTTTGTTTGTTTGTTTTTATCTTTTGCCAGTACCATGCTAGTTCTACTGCAATTGCTTTATAGTATAATTTCAAGTCAGGGATTGTGATGCCGCCTGCCTGTCCCTGTTGCCCAGAATTGTTTTCAGTATTCTTGGTCTCTTCTGGTTCCAGATGAATTTTAGGATTGCTTTCTCTAATTCTGTAAAGTATGGTATTGGTATTTTTATTGGAATTGCATTAAATCTGTATAGTAATTGAGGAAGTATGGCCATTTTCACTATGTTGTTTCTTCTTACCCAAGAACAAGGGATATCAATCCATTTTCTGGTATTCCTTTCAATCTCACAATAATTAAGATTACATCCTATTACAAAGCTTTTGCACAGCAAAATAAATCACCAGCAGAGTGGGGAGACAACCCACAGAGTGGGAAAAAAATTTTGCCAGCTGTTCCTCAGATGAAGCTCTAACATCTAGAAAATATAAAGAACTCAAAAAAAAAAAAAAATCAGACCCCCAAATTTAAAGACTCAATCCAAAAGTGGGCACCTGAAATGAATAGACACTTCTCAGATGAAGAAGTACAAATAGCAAATAAATATACGAAAATGTGTTCAACATCACTGGTCATTCCAGAGATGCAAATTAAAAGAATGAGAAGATGCCCTCTCACTCCAGAAAGAATAGCTATTATCAAGAAATCAACCAATAACAAATGCTGGCATGGCTACGGGGAAAAAGGAACCCTCCTCCACTGTTGGTGGGAATCTAGGCTGGTCCAACATTGTGGAAATCAGTGTGGAGATTCCTCAGAAAACTACAACTAGAGGTTCCAGCCATTCCTTTAGGAAGTACACTGAGCACATGTACAGGGGATGAAAAGCTGCAAAAGTTGTCCAACATGTAAGAATTTCCATCCAAAGAGCTCAATAAAAGCTGAGTGTGGTGGTGCCTTCTATAAATCCCCACATAAAGAATAGAATATAATAGTATGAAATTAGCTTTGTCTAATACATCTTTGTATGTATCACACAAACTGCGCTACCTGGAAGGAACAAGCATATCACCTGAGTGTCATAAAACTATGTACGATCTGAGTGCTATATTATAAGAGTAGCATTAACAAACTGAATCTTATCCAAGTGTGCAGAAAATAAAAAATGGTGGGAAGCAAACAAAGAAAGGGTCATAAAGATGTTTATCCACAAACAGTAATTATTGAAGGCCGTGAGTTAATACTCTGAACTGCTGAAGATTTCCTTGTGTGTAGAAATAGAGAAAATCGCAGAACTTGTATAATAACTAGAAGTTTTGGGGGATAGATTTCTATGTAGTACAAGGAAGCCTATACTAACAGACCTGCCTATGAGGAGCAGTATTTTACATATTATTAATATTCAAGTAGAGGTTGAATGTCACTTGCTGAGGTTATTAGAAAGATGATATAAACACCTAATTAGTAGTTGAAGGAGAAAGTGTTAAGTGAAGAGTGATTTTAGTGAATAATTGAACTATGACTTTCATTACTAATTTCTTGTTATCTTAATAGTGGGCAAGGAATTAAAACATTATGTCTCATCTCCTTCATTAAGAATTTATGAATGAACTGTTAAAATATTATTATAAATTCTCTCTCCCTACATTAATCTTTATAAGCCTGCATTATCAATAGGGAGACTTATTTAATTGAAGGCATCTAATCTACTTTGGTTGTACCTGGGTCTTTCTGTTTCTGTACTGCAAAGCAAGAAGAGAATAATTTAGTTTTCAAAGAAATAGAAACTATATATATATATATATATTAGTGTATTATACCTACCAGAATAATTTTGAGAATGAAAACAGGGCAGTAAGCACATAGACTGCTGGGACAACAGGTATAAACCAGAACATTCTGAGAAAACTGGCAAGTATGATCACTCTCAATATAAATGACCGAAATTATTGAAGTGCAAGTTTTATAAAAATGTAATTATTAAGAATGCTTAGTGGGAAGAGAATGTTGATAAACGGAAGCAAAGATGAGACAAAGTTCCTCAAGAACTAGCCATACTAAACTCTGACCCAAGGTTTCGGTGTCATTATTTTGGCCTTTACTCTTGTTCACTGGTAATAGATCACCATATCAGTAATAACTCTTTAGATAATTAATTAGTCTAAACAGATATTTGCCAAATGATCAAGGAAAAACAAAGTTAAAAATCCCCTTCAGTTTTTGATTTTTTATATTTCCATGTTTTGTTTTCCTACACTTTTTAAAAAGTAAATTAATTGATACTATTTTATTTCTTTCTCTAGATCTAAAAAATTTCAGGAGGAAGATGTTTCCTGCCTTTATAATATGTTTTTATGATGACTTTGTGAATTAAGCACTTTTCTTTAACACAGTTTTTAGATGACTAAAGCTCTGGAGAAGCTTCATTATCTAAACACATTTAGACTGATGGGAGATTAGATATATAATTTTCTCAAATGATGGATTGCCAATGCTGAATAATGCAGAAAATTTCAGTACTGTGAACATTCTGAATGTATAAAACTGGGCAGAGAGCCAAAGAGGTACAATGGATTAATAGGCTAATCTGTCACTGCTAAAGATGTGAATTCAAATTTTGATGCCCAGACAGGGAAAACTGATGTAACAATTGGTATCTTACACTGAAGGGAAGATCTCAAAAGAATGTAGAGAAGGCAGATGCTTTAATAAAAGAGAAGAGTAAGCTGCCAGGAAACTTAAATTTGGAGAGAAAAAAATGTCACTAGAAAAATATGGCAATTTTATTATTTCCCTTTCCCCAGCCAAAATATAAACTCTCAATCTTATTCCAATTAAAAATATTATAATATTTGAAGAAGTGATCATATGCTTATGACTATGAATTATCCTACACTTGAAATGGATTTGAGGAACATAAAGACAAATAGAAAAAAGGCAAATGTGAAATTCTCTCAACATATTTTTATTTTATTTTCTACAATTAATTCCATAAGTAATCTGTATCTCAAATCAAAAATGCTTCATATTTTCTGTGCAATCTGAGGATCTTTTTATAATTTAGAAGAATGGAATATTTTCCAACAGTTTGTCCACAAAAATGTGTTATGCTGAGCTATCCTCAAATGCCTGTAGTCAACCATTTTTATCTATAAAGATAGTGATTTCCTATGATTAAACACAGAAGATTTGTTCATATCAAATAAGAGGCTGGGGGAATTGTTCAGTGGTAAAACATTGGTTTGATCCCTCGTATCAAAAAACTAAACAAAATATAACAGTTAAGTAACAACCTATATTGGACATTGTGCAGTTCGCATTAAATATATTCCCTTACTGTAGTACTGTATGAAAACTTAGATCTGGAAAATTCAAACAACTTCCCAAAGTCACTAGCTGAAGAATGGCCTAACTGCTACCTTTGTGATCCCATAAGTAAAGTTTTCAAGTACGATTGTGACAGCAGTTCAGCATAGAAGAGTGACAGCTGAGAACCCAAGTGAAGGCGTCCCTGTAGCCTGGGTTCTACCCAAAAAGGTGGAGCCCTGCAGTACCAGATTGTATTTTCCAAAGAGGGCTGACCTGGTAGATGTCTCACCACACGTGCATTTCATACAGTGAGATACTGACACTCTTCCACGGACAGGTGAAGTATATTTCCCCTTCTCTGCGAGTTGCCAGAACTTTACAACCATCTTCAATCATAAAAGGATGCAGTAAAGTGCAGGGCTTCTGAGATGAGGTCTTCAAGGGGCATATGACTTCAGTTTTCTTCAAAGAAGTACTTGGGCAATTCAGACGCATTGTGTTTTCTGTTGTTAAATTTAGTTTTGCTTACCAAAACTTACTGCAAGTCACTTGGAACGCTGCATCTTTCATTTTTAGGAGAAAAGGGCGGGTGTTGGTGGTAGGGGTCAATTTAGAATATGATAGAAAGTGATTTTTTTTTACAATTTAATTTATTTTGTTTACCAAGAACATGTATTGGTACATTGGATACATAGTGATCACATTTATCATAGTTAATTTGTACCTGTACATGATGTATCTTGGTTCCCCCTTCTTCCCCACCTCTCCCTTCCACTCCCGCTCCCTTCCCTATTTACGGTAACTTTATTTACATTTTCCCCTTTTTTCCCTTCTTTTCTTTTTCCTTTCCTTCTTTTCTCCCTCCTCCCTTTCTAATTCTCCTCCCTATTGAATATTATCTTTCTTTTACATTGTATCTATTATACTTTTTTGTCCTTATTTACACTTGCGGTTTCTCATATCAGAGAAACAATTCGATAGGTACTCATATGTGTCTGATTTATTTCACTTAAGAGTATCTGAAATGAATAGACACCTCTCAGATGAAGAAATAAAAATGGCAAACAAATATATGAAAAAGTGTTCAGCATCGGGGCCAGCATCACTGGTCATTTGAGAGAGAAAGGCATATTAAAACAACACTAAGATTTCACCTCACTCCAGAAAGAACGACTATCATCAAGAAATCAACCAATAACAAATGCTGGCGGGGCTGTCAGGAAAAAGAAACCCTCCTCCATTGTTGGTGGGAATGTAAGCTGGTGCAACCATTGTGGAAATCAGTGTGGAGATTCCTCAAAAACCTACAATCAGAGGTTCCATTTGACCCAGCTATTCCTCTGCTTGTATCTTCCCAGAAAAACTGAAAACATCGTACCACGGCGATATATGTACCACCATTTTTATAGCAACACAGTTTGTAATAGCTAAGTCTTGGAAACAACCCTAATGCCTAACATCTAATGAACGGCTAAAGAAGATGTGGTTTTTCTATACGATGGAGCATTACTCTGCCATACAAAGGATGAACTTGAGATATTTATAGGTAAATGGATGAACCTTGAGAACATAATCTTAAGTGAAAAAGTGATCTTTTGAAAGGATGTTTAAAAGTGAAAAAAACAGTTTGAAGCTGAATAGAATATTAAGCATTCTTCAGATTAAAAAAATTAAAATGAACCAAGGGATTTTTGTTTTGTTTTGTTTTTTGTTTTTTTTGTTTTTGGTCACTAGAGATGGCTGTATATAATATTGATAAAACAGTCACATTACTTTCTCAAGTGATAACAAGAATAAAAGACTCGGTGAATTAAAAAATGTATCTTTGGCAACCAAACCATTTCCCAAAGACCTCTACATAAATTAAACATGTAGGGAAACATAGTGCAAAGCACAATGTATATCAATAGTAACCTACCTCCTTGAATTATTTTAAGCTCTCAGTGCAGTGGCCAGAGAATATTTTCATGGCTGTTATAGATCCATGAGATGGTTTAAGATCCAAATTTATATTATTCTGTTCCAGAAAAAATAGACTCTTAACCCCTATTACATTATTGAATTAAGCTACACTATTTTATAATGTATTATATCACTGTGATAGAACAATAGTAATTTTTATTTAAAGAAAGGTCTGTCTTTCACTTTTTAGACTATAAAATTACTTACACTTATTTTCTATTATAGGTCTACATTAAATGACACTGCTAATCTAATTTTTACTTGATATGATCCAAAGCTATCCAAATCCATGCTCTGTTCAAATGACATGCAAATCAAATTAATTTGTTTGTGTTACAGACTTTGAGATAAGATTTTGCTTCTGGGGTTTTAGCAGTAAAAATGCCTCTCGTGTTTACTATTTTTTGTTCTTAGCTTGGCAGTGTGTCTCCACAGGAATGTTGTTTAGCAGATGACTTTTCTGAGGGAAGATCTACTGGGGAGACAGGGAAATTCAGCAAAGCCATTTTAGGATATCAGAGAAAACATTTAAGGGTTTGATTGTAACATAAGGGACCCCGATTAGAAATTCAGGCACTGTTGAAAACACACTTAAAAGAAATTTTAAATCTTGTTTCCTATCCTTGGTTTTTGAAAATCTTTCAATAGATGTACCAGTCTATAACAACTGAAATACAGTTTTGATTTAAAGCAGGAATGTGCCAAAAATATTCTGAATTTATTAGTCCAGTTGTTAGATGTTTCCAATCTCATATTTTTTTTCCAGTCAAGATACCCAAGATGGGTAGTTTCTTTTAAGTAGATACTAGTTCAAACACCTATATTCAGATAAGAAAAAAGGCAACAACACTTTTTCTCACATGTGAATTCCCAGGCCAATTCCTTGATCGTACAACTCCAGGATGTGAATAAACAGGGGACATCAAGCTCTCTTTGTTCTAAAGTGCAGACCTTTGTTTACAAATGTGCCTTCAAAACTTGATTTAAAGACATAGACTTATACAGACATATATACATGCGTGTTTATATATGTTTATGTATCCATATAGATCTGTTTTTCAATGTATATCACATATACAGCTCTATATAGATATACAAAACACACACACACATATATATATAATATATGAACCAGCTACTCCAGCCAGGATGTACAGTGCTCAGCCAAAGAAATAATCATCCACTGCAGAGCTGGAGAGAAAACTGACTTTGAAATTGCTAGGGGGCAGCATGTCTCTCCTCAATGATGTATCATTTTAAGGCATTTTTCAAAAGTGTCTTTGGATGAGTCCAGATGAAATTATACCTCCAAAATGAGGTGAGGTTAAAGTATAAAAAAATGAGTAAATAAAGTGATATAAATAATAATAGCAGTGGTCTACAGCAGTTCTTAAGAAGTGATGTGTTATGAACTTTGTACTCATCATCTTCATCTTACAGTTCTTGAGGCTATGGATTATGATTTCCTTCTCAGATGTGAAGAAAACGAGAATCAGAAAAGTTAACAAAATTCCCCCAGTGGTAAACTCGAATTATATATATGATCTGATTTCAAGGACCTCACATTTTTAGCAATACAAGACTGCTATAACTCCCTCATTCTAACTACTGTGATCATGACCCTCTGGATGCTGTTTGTGTTCAGTATATTTTACTTGCTTTGCTGAACAGATTACACAGTTTAATACATTTGTTATGATAGATTTGTTTTGACTCATCACAACAGCCTGAAAGAATAGACATCTGCTTGCTAATGTATTTTATAATTGATTTTAAAATAGGGCTTTGACATTAAAAATATTATAATCCAAGATTCTCAAACTCTGTAAAACAGAAAAAAAATGTTTCTGTAGAGTAAACATGAGATATTACAGTCTAGGTCAATTTTGGTATTGAATCCCAAAACAAAACAGATTACTTCCCTATTGGCTAAATATGTCTATATTGGCATAAGCAGTCGTATTTGATACTTGCCATCCTTAGATCTTCCCTACTGAAATTCTCAGTGAGCACACTGATGCCATTACATTCCCTGAGGCAGACCATATGCAGCCTAATCTGTGCTTAAGATCATTTGTTCAAATGACAGCTAAACATACTTGAAGGTCCTGTAACTTAATTCATTAATGTCGCAGCTTGGTACAGCCTTTAGTCTGGGTCATATAATTCTCCATGGTCTTTAGCTTTAGATATAGTGGGAAGCTACTTTGTCTAGTAAGAACATGCCCTTGATCTGGCAGGATATAAATTTGATATTGTGCTGCTCTCTTACAAATGGGCCTCTTTCCCCTTTCCTTCAAGGCTTTCATGGCACTAACTCATAGCACCCTCAGACTCACCAAGACCTGCAGGGCCTCTCATCCCATCAAATGAATTCTGTTTTCCAGTATTATTCTTTCTTTCCAGAGAAATCTGTTTTATCACTTTACCATTTTACTTTATTATTTTATTTTCACTTGCCAATACCTCAAATGGATCAACTTCCTTGGCTCTATTGATTTCTACGTCTATTGATTTCTCTATGGCAAGTATTTATGGCCTATTTACCCCCTTAACCTGCTGTACTTTGCCTTCCTGCTTTTCCAGTTGGCAGAAACTGCCCTTTTGAAAGCCACTTGGGACTTACTAATAACTGAGTTCAACAATTTTTCTTGGGTCTCTCCTCCACAAATTTTTTAACTTCTCAAGGCAATTTAATAGCTATGGATAGCATTTATTAAGCTTTCACTACAAGCCACTTGCAAGTTCTTCTCATGGATGCCTCATAAAAAACCACAAGGTGAATACTTTGCTTAATATTTATTTTCAGTGGAGGAACTAAGGCTCACACAGAGGAAAGACCTGTGCAGCTGCATTTGAAATACAAGAAGCATCCTCTTTAGCCTACATTGTCTAGTTGGTAGTCCCCTATACTGCTCTACTTTTGTCTCTGTTAACCGAGTAGCATTTGGAATAGCTGTCATTTTCTGTCCTGCATTACAAATTTTTCCTTGAAACACTGCACCCTCCAAACTAGATAATAATTTCCTAGATTGCAATGACAACATATAAATATGTCCTTCTGCAGTTCACCTAAGTAACACCATATTTATTACATTCATAAAGCTGAAAGAAGGTGAGTTGTTCTTCATTATTCCTGACACTTAATACCATGAGATAATCAATGCATTGAAAGCAATAAGTAGATTTCATTGACCCACTCATGTTGAATGAAGGGTAAATTACATGATGAGATAAATACAAGACTGCAAGAATAACCTGGCCTTTAGATTTGGGTGGAATGGCACTTTTACTGGTGAGAATTTGCAACAGGGTATGAATGGGAAATATTGCCGTCTCAGTAAAGAGGTAAATGTATTTTCCTATTTTTTGTATCCTTCAAGAAAAACTAGTCGAGACTGATTATTTCCACCAATGGAAACAGGTGTGTTGTGGGGGGTGGCATTAAAAAAAACACACACACAGACAGGAAATTTAACATGAGAACAAAGGTCCGATCACGACCTTGGTGTATAGTACACCAAGAGTATTATGATGTATTATGATAGAAATATTTAAAGAATATTTCCTCCTTTTAAATTCTACAATTCTATGAAAGAGAGAATAAATAAGAATAAGAAAAAGAAAAGGAAATTGGGTAATTTCTTCCAGTGGTTCTTGTTCTTTAAGAAATCTACAGGGCTTTCATAGCCTACATTTGTTGACTGGTAACTAAAAGTCTGCTGGGAAGTGAAAGTCACTTATTTCTTCTTTCATACTGTTTAAATGCCTGGAGGAAGGGTGTCCACTGAAAGTTGGAAGGCCCATCCCCTCAAACATACTGATCTCTTCTCCTGTATTAATTTTCATTTTGCTAAAACTTACAATTTTTTTTCAGAAAGAAGACATGCAAATGCCCCTTAACAAGTTAAAAACGTGCGCAGTAATTTCTAATAAGAGGAAAAAAAATATTTAATTAAATCTTCACCAAGGTACCATTTCCAAACTGTTAGATCTCCAAATTTCTAGTCATTGATAATATATGTTGATCCTAAGGCTGTAGCTGGAAACAGGTTTGCTCCTACTTTGATGGTAGGAATGAAAATGACACAGTCCCCAAAGAAGGGAGTCTGGAAATATCTAGCAAATTGTACATGCAGATACCAATGGACTCCATTATTCTCTCTCTGGGACTCCTACCCAAAATCACTCTGGAAAAGAATACTTTAAAATGATTTATGTACATTGTTATCGAGTTTGACATTACTAGCAAGAGCAAAAGACAAAAACAATACCAAATAGCCACATAGAGAACAGACTTTATAAATTATGGCCTGTCTCTATCCGCAAAAAAGAGTAACAGCAAACTGTAAATACGAGTGAAGAAAAGCTCCATGGACAGATTTGAAATGATATCAGATATATGTTATTAAATAAAATAAATAACAGCAAAGGGGGTAATATACTGAAAATAACAAGCTATTTTTATGTGCTACAGAAAACACACACATAAATGCTAAAGTAAAAGCTGGTAACAATTTCTTAAAAGTTTGCTTATGGGCAGCGTAGAGCACTTAAAAGCAATAAACACCCTCCTTGCCTAGGCATTCTTGAAACATCTATCCAATAAATGGGACAAGGACTTCTTAGGGAAAAAAATGACTGAACTCACACTAATAAAGGGAATTTAGAAGATGAGCCAGAGAAATCCTGAGTGGCACAAAAGCCAAAACATTTCAGACACTAAGAAAGTATATTTAAGGTGCACAGGAGCCAGCTGGAAAATGGCTTTCAGTGGAACAATTTAAGCGTTAAAAGACTGACTACAATCGAATGAAACATACTGAATGTACATTATCCATTCAAAAGAGAGAGAGAGAATTGGGTCGTAATTACAGGCTACAAACCATCTTAACAAAAAAGTCACCTGTTTACATTTGGTCACAGCCAATGCATCTAACACCCTTTTAAAAACTGGTAATTAAACAGTACATTTTCCTAGCTACTGTCTATGAATTTTTCAGAGAAATGAAATAACTCCAGCTTTAAACAGTGGCAGTATCGTACTCAATGTGGTTTACCTATAAGGTGTGATTGTACTAATTGAAACAACCTTAGATGACAAAGGTACACCCGCCTGTAAGAATTTCAGGTAACAACTGTGGGAAGATGGCAGAAAGAGAAAATTGGTGTTTTTAATTGCTAGCAAAATATTAGTGCTATAACTAAATTAAGCATTTCTGCTATAAGATTGATGGGAGCTTGTCAATAGAAGGATCAGGCAGTGGTCCATTTGAAAGAAGGATCAATTTTTGCATCACTAAAAGAGAGACTGCCAGATACTCATGCTTCCTGAGAGCAAATTGCTTTAAGGTGCAGGGCAATACAAAGCAAAGTAAGGAAGGAAATGATGAAAAAGGCTAACAAAACATTGACGTCTGTTGAATCCAGAGACAAGGGTACAGATATTCTTCACATGTAGCCCTCTTTCCTTGGTCTCGTATAAAAACTTTAAATATTCAGTTTCACACCAAAATTCCCCCTTTGGAATCTCATTTCTTTCAGATCTAATAAGTTTAAAAACCTACACAAGGTACTTGGATTTCTGAAGAGGTTTCCTGAGATGGTTTTCAATGTGTTTTCCTTGGCCTTTCTCTTGGGTCTGGTGAAACCAGTTATTGCATAAAAAGAGCTCTGTCTTTACACAAGTAAGAAGGTGCGATTGGTTCAAATTTCCGAATGGCTACCTTCTCATGAGGAGACTGAAATGAATTGTGTTCATCCATCAGTCTACTCGAAACCATCCATGGCCTCTCAACAACTTTATGTACACCTCCTGACCCAGCCCTCATGTGAAATCTAAATTTCCCCTTGAGTTTCCATGGCAGCCCTGGGTTGTGGCTGAACTGAAACACTCAAAGACTGCAGCACCTGCCTCTGTCCTTTCTGAAGAACATCCTTCCCTTCTTCATAACCTCAACTCGGCCCGATCTAAGATCACACCCACATGTCACTTCTTAAAAGATGCCATTGAACAAAGCATGTTTCTTGTCTACCCTCTCTTAGTACCGCACACCAACCCCAGCTGGGTAGGCACCACACTGTGCTGTGAGCATTTCGACTCTCCACTAAACTGCCATGCCCTAGAAAACAGTATCTGTAACTTACTTTTCTGTGCAACCTCAGAGTTACAGTGTATTTGCTCTACTGTGGAAAAGAGAGCGGGAAGATAATACTGATAACACTGACAAAACTACCAACAGTTAAAATGTTTAAAATCCACAGTTCTTGTAACCACAGATGTCTGTGGAAGAAACGGTGTCATTAACAATTTAGAACAAGTTGTAAAGAAAGGATACTTGATTATTTCCAGAAAATAGCACATCTTATGAGAGAAGAAGGCAGGGAGAAAGAGAGTGCCATTTCTTAGGAGGAAAGAACAAGGAGCATGGTCTTCTTACAGAGAGGATAAAGGTTAATGAAATGAAAGGCCACGGAATATAGAAAGAAGCTTAGCACCATTTCCAGTTTTACCAAGTCCTCAAGCAAGGTAGAACCAAAAAGTCACAACAGTGCCAGTACCAAAAGGATATTTCCTTGTAGGTGACAGGGAGAGAAAGGGCTCAAGTAAGCTTCCTTTCTACCTCCTTGTTAGGAACTGGGGACAAGTGTTCTTACTTTATTCCATTTTTCCAGTCTTACATAATAAAACTCGGTGAATGATATTATGACAGTATCCAAGATAAGATCTGCCCCATCAGCTCACTGATCTTGGCCCTAGCCCCTCTTATATAAGAGAGCAGAGACACAGACAAGCTGTGTCACTTTCTTACAAAACGAGTTGTTTTTTATTGGTTTCATCATGTATTTGCATTCTATGTCTATACATATGCTTCAATTTAAACAAATCAATAATGCCAACCTATTTTTAAAAAGAATGTATTTTGCATGTCACATAGAGCAATTAAATAACATGCTTAATGTACACCATCTTCTCCTTCCATTCCAGGGACTATGTCTTAATGGGTCCCTATTATCTTTCAAGAAAATTGCAAAGTAGTACATCATCAGGAATTGACCATTCTCTCTATTTCCCTGCTCCCGCCAGTGTGGCATTTGTCATTTCCCCCTTATCGCTGCCAACAAGCTTTCAGCTTCATGAGTTCCATCAAAACACTCCAGGTGCTTTGGGCTTTTGCTTTCTCTTTTACAGATTGAGTTTATTTACACTGATTCCAAATGTGACAAAAAGCAAACAAACAATTATCCACATGGTCCACACACATCGCTCCTCTTGTAATTCAAATGAAAGCAGCCTGAAAATGTCTCCTAGCCCCAGCACTCTGGCTTTCTGCACTCACTCAACAGAGAGCGCTCACACTGCCCTGGGACGCTGCCAGCCTGGCTGATGAGCTCTAACTGCAGGAACGCCGCTCACGGCCAGCAATTACACAGGCGTAGTTAAACGCGATGCACGCTCTCTGTCTGGGTCAACATGCCACTTTTTTCTATGTGGCAGAAGATTCTAGCCAAGTCATGAGAAATATTATTTTTGGTTGAGGAAGGTATGAATGATTTTTTGTGATTCAAACAAAACTCTTCATTCTGGGGTTTGCCTCAAGACAAATTGTGAAAAGACGTGCCTTAGCTTTCAGTTTGACCATTGCTTCCCATTTTTCTATGCCTTATTTGAGTACATCTGGCTCATATATCCAAAGTCTTTGGCCAGAAACACTAAGTAGAATTATTCTTACTGTGTCAAGTGCGATTGGAGCAAATTTTGAAAGGCTAGTTGAAAAGTATTTTGTGGTTGCCTCATGGAGCTCAGAGGGAAAGGTACAAAGCCCAATTTGCGAGTCTGCAGCGGTACCTGACACCTCTACTTTATAGTTTCTTCCAACCCCACTCTATCTCAGCTCTTCTACAAAACTAGCCCTTTTCAAATATTTTAGTGTATTATGTTGACATCTTCACTTCTCAATGATGAGTGGACGAGATTGGCTTGTTTAACATCTATTCCAGTTTCCTTTCAACGACTTTTCTTATTCTGCAGACACTACAAAGGTAAAAACCGCACCCTCTCTGACCTACGGGGTTTCTAGATGCAAGAAGGTTCTGCAACTGATAGAATAGTGTCGACCATTGCGGGACACGATTTCATAACCTAATTATATGTAAAGAAATGCAGTGTTCAGGAAAGCCTTATTAAATTAGGTAGATTGTGCATGGCAAAACTTGGCGCTGGGTCCAACACGTTTGGAGCCATTCTTGATTCTCTGATCGTAGACAAAGTGGAGCTATGTGCTTTCAAGTTTTCCCAATTTCTCTGCGGTGGTGGGAAGCGCTCCCTGGACGAACCAGAGTTCCTTGTGATGTTGCTGGTGAGCAGCTATGCAGGATTTCATCCCATTCTACAAGCATACAACTGACACTGTGAAGCTAACGAAAATAGTCTGTTATCTGCCGGTGACCCCTGACCTATGTACATTCAAAAAAATCAAACCACTATGGGAACAAAAACATGAGACACAGAAAAAGAATGAAACCGTGCAAATCGTGACCCTTGTTCCCAGAATTACTGACCTCTGATAATATTACCACACAACTCCCCCAAATCCATCTTTCAGAGCTAGATTTCTCCTTCTCTTTGAAGCCCAACCTCTCACCTCTTACTATCGTCTCTAAGCAAATCACCTATCTCCATTCAAATTATATAACAATTTATGCTAAAATTTAATGCACTTTTCCTCTTCAGTCACATGTACTTATTAACTAGATCCCTGTAAGGTCTTGTAATCCTCAAAAGCTTGGATTGTAAACATACAATTTTATCATATGTATGTTGTCTGTGGGGCATCCAGACACACGTGCACACACACACACACACACATCTTAGTATAGTATGTGCTAAATAATGTTGACTGAATTGGACCAAAATAACTCACAATCAGTTTACCCTAAACAAAATGCCAAACATTCTTTTCATGTCATATCTCACAATACAGAAGTTAATCTCTAAGGATAGAAGTTCGATTTCAATTTAAACAGAGACGTTTTGTTTTAAGATGGATCTGTGTGGATTGGTCAAACTGACTGATGGTTAGAGAGGGAAGTGGCAAAGCAACCTTCCTCCAGCCTCCTCACCTCATTTAACTCTGTAGCCAGCACCTTATTGACCCAAAATGCTGTTTCTTTCAGTTCTTCTTCTACAAAGTCAGACTCATTTTACTGTCTCAGAGTCTCAAAACTAACATAGGGCACTGATTATGCACCCAGGCAACATAGGTTATTTGCCTGGTTTCAGGTTGTTGTATGATCTTGTATAAGTTTTTTAACCATTCTGGGTTTCACGTCACTCATCTATAAAACAGTAGTAATAACACTTAACTCTAATACATGTCAAGAGGAGTACAAAAAAGTGTGACATATGTCAGTTGTTATTACATTATCATTTATCTAATAGTGTTTTTCTTCAGACAAAGATCAATTCATTTGATTCAAGTGTGAAGACTTCAAGGTCAATGTCTGTCTTCCAATAAACGATAAACAGCAATGAGCTACATTGTTGACTAATATTCTCTGGTCCCTTTTGACATTGAAAGTGTTCAGTTAAACTTCATTAAAAGCAGAAGATGAAGGACGTGTGGAAAAAGCTACCCATCCAAGTTATCCAGGAAGTACCCCTCGCACAGGTAACTTTTCAGATCAAATATCTTTGGAGAAAACATGCTCCTTTCTTAAAGAAAACATGCATAAAACTTGGCTCATAAAAATCTTGTACTTGAACAAAAGAGCAAACACACTAACTCAGAAATAAGTAAATAAATGAATAAATTTTATAAAAGCAATTTAAAAATGTGTTCCAGAAAGCCCTAGGGTTTCCAAGAATGAGCATCAAAAAGCCTCTTCACGGAACTGAAGACTGGGAGAGTGAGAAGAAATATGAATCGGTATAGGTGTTTTAAATGTTCATACATAGAATACCTTGCATAAGAAGTGTTATGAATATAAAAATCAGCCAGGTTCTACAACAGACTCTGATCCCTCCCTTCTTCCCACCCCAATTCCCTCTATTCTTCCAGTTCTTCAGTTTGGTCAAGGGACATCTTGTCTTGATGTTTCAGCATGAATTTTGCCTCCTTAGAGCGGAAACATGATGCCAACTTCATATTAATCAACTGATGGATAAATTGAGACTCTTGATTCCTAGCAGTATCAGATTTGCCAGCCCAGGGTCAACAGCAGAATGTTATTGTTGCACCCCAAAGAGAGACAAATACTGAAGTCTAGTTTACACCAAAGGATCAAATCTCCAGACCTTAAAACTATGTGGAAAAAGTCCATTTATGCAAAGCGAATACAGATATGGTCCTTTTTCAAACCTCTGGCTCAAGGGAATGACCACAGGTTGTCTAGAACACTTGCTGAGTTGCTGCTCAGCTGAGGGCCATTTGTGTGTTTTTTCAATTGACAATTCAAAAGGTCAGAGAAAGATTGGATCAACTTAAACTTTATAGCAGCAAGACTGCAATGGGCTCTTTGTGTCTGTCTTTATTATTATCTCAGTGGTCGAAAATGCCCCTCTGTGTTCACCTGCCCTCAGAAGGATATGGGGAATAATGCGGTCTTTAATTTCAGATCTTGCTTTAAGTCCATCCAGCTGTGATTCTTTCTCCTATAGAAAAGAATACTATGGGATGATATTTGGCATTGCTTAACCAATATAGTACTGATGGTTTTAACATTAAGGCGGAATCCCATCCCTAGCAATCTTACTCCAGGTGTGTACGATCAGGTTCTGTCATCATCTTGCTCTTACTAATTTGCATAATCCATGAAACTCTGAAAGGTGTTGGTTTACCATCCGTTCAAAAAATTAACAGGACTTTGATAAACCAAACTAAGTTATTTTTCAAAAATGTTGCAGATTTTTTTGTTTTTGTTTTTGGTAACAGTTTTATGGGCTATTTTTTTTCTGATCCCCTAGACCAGAAATTTCCAGGGGATTGTTTTATGCAAAATGTCTGGAGATATTCTATTGCCTTCTGGATTAGAAATGTAAGGTGGAACAGAAACATGATTATGCAAAGAAAGACTTCAGGGTGTGTAAGGGAACACCTTGAGTTCATAGCTCACACTCAGGTTCAAGGTTCTTCTGATATCACCAGTAAAACTTAACTGGGATTTATGGCCAAACAACATTTTAGATTATGTCTACCCTGCAGCTTGTTTATCATTCTACTTGCACATGAATTTGTTCTTAGCGAAAATCAGAGAAAGAACTAACATCTCCTGCTCCATCTGTAATACAAAGTTAGGAGAGAAAAGTTTGTTTTTTCCATTTAATTACTTCTTTACACACATTTATAGTAATTAGACATCAGATGCAGTAGCTAAAGCAATTACTGTATGTCGTTTCAGAGAATTACAGTATAAACATACAGTAAATACTCAATAATCCGTGACAGGCTACTTAAAAAGTAATAAGGGAATTTAATTTAAAATGTGAGAGCTGAGATGCATGATGTACTTTGGAATGAAATGCCCACAGTTACAAAAGAGAAACTATAACTTCAGAAATTCACAATTCATTTAGAGCCCTTCACAGCATGGGTCACTAGCCATCTCCCCTCAAATTTAATGTTGACAATGCATGAGAGTCTGCTCTAGAAGAGAGGCTTCCCCCTTCTTCTCCCCTCTGCCTTCCTCTTTTCTCTCACACACGTCTATATCCCTGCCCTGGACATACATTATGCTTCAGAGCACACACTGAAAACCTAGGTGACATTAAAGCCTACTAAGGCAAGGCCACAAAATTTCAAGTTATAGTAACATCACTGTGGTACATTTTGACTTTTATTTTTAAGGGTCTTTGCTCAGCACCTCTCCTTGCATTACAATACATTATAATAAAATGCATAAGAAATTCATAACTTACAGGAAGTGAACTCAAATCTCAGCTTACTTATTGAGAGATCTTGGGAAAATTGCTCAATTTCTCTTGGTCTCACTTAGCTTACCCACCAAAGCAGAGGTAGAATTGTTTTTAGCAAGCAGTTGACGTTACACTGACATAATGGGGCCAGATTTCTGGGTCAGAGTGGGCACTGGGTAAATGGCTGTGACTCTTTTTGTTACTCATTATTGCATTTATTTAAATGCAATCAATATGTTTGGAATACTTATTATCTTTTGTACTTAGACATTTTCGGCCTGAATAACTTCTTCAAATTCTGACATCGAGGTTCATATCACCTGCTATGTGATGCATATTTGTTTTCCATTCACTAAAAATATTTAAGGTGCAGTGCTTTCCCACCATAAAACAAAAACTGAAGAGCAACTCTATGCTTGCCATCTTCAATCCATTGTAACTTTATATATTCCTGCTTTAACTGTCTCGGTCTTCTAGGACTCTAGAATCATTTTCTTTCCCTGCAACCCATCATCTACCATCATCTGACCTTCTCCAATACAGCAGAACAAGAAGCATATAAGCGAGACAGGGAAGCAGACTCACCTCATCTCGGAAGGGTGACTAAATCTCTTGAAGCTTCTATTTAAAAACAAAATAAGGACAATAATATCTACTTCATAAGGTTTTTATTAGGCAAAAAGCAGCACTATCATTCATTCATTTGTTCATCATATGCTTACTGAATGCCAATGGGCAGCCACTGCCCACCTACCTGGATCCTAACATGTAGACACTGAGTTCCTCCCTTCCTAGGCACCTATTTTGCCTGCTCTGCAAGAAGTTTTTACTAAAATACATTCATTGAACAGTTGTTACAGAAAATACTTTGCCAGAAAAGAGAAACACAACTAGCCAGGCTTGGGGAATGTCATCAAATTCAACCCCTTCTGGTTTATTTCTAGTATAGTCAGGCAAACAAAACTCTAAAGAAATAAATAATGGTGAAATGAAGCAGTTGGAGTTAATGATATGCACAGTTTTCATTTCACCATGGACAAATGACCCACTGATACGATATTCATTTATATTGCCACCAAAAGTAGAGAAAATTTGATCTTTGCTCATTACGGGTTCTGTTTTTCTAATCTTTCATTTTTCGGATGAATAAAACTGAGGACCAGAGAAGAAACTACTCACAGCTGACAAAATGCATGTGAACAATTGCACAGTCACCCTGTAAGGGCAAGTTTCTAAAGTTGGAAATATCATTTGAGATCCTACTAAGTACTCATTATGATGCCACATATTTATTTACATAATCTTTTCAGAAACCCTCTTAGGTGGTCATTAGTGCCATTTTCAAATTGACAAAGCTGGCTTGGAAGATGAAGACACTTGCTAGATTTCACACAGACACCAGTGGTGCTCTTTCCTTCTCTCATGGCCCACGGAAATCAGACTAGACATTTTTGATATATAACTGCTGAGTTCTGTAGCTATAATAGATAAATAAGAATGGGGCTTCAGGTAGCAATTATTAACATAAATACCTCAAAAAAGAATTTTAAAAAGAAAAAAACAATAGCAAAAGGTGACTATAAATACCCAGTTCTACTACTATGCAGCAAATCATTCGAGGAACACATTAGTCCTATTAATCTATGAGGAATACTGTATAGTTAAAAAGGAAATTGGCTTTTGGTTTTTCTTTTCTAATATGTATGGTAAGATCTCCTCTCTGTCAAGGAAACATTAAACAATTGCGAATCCCCCAGAAGGAGCCAACCTCATCCAATCCTCGGGGGATAATCTTAGAACACCAGAGCCCTGGATGGGTCACTGGGGCACAGGTGATGATTATGTCATCCCCTCATCCACATATGTGCCCCTGAGCCTATCAACTGTGATAAATTCAGTGTATGTACTAGCTCCTCCCTTTTTCTATAAAAGAAATTTCTGTAGGTTTCACATTTTTCAGGCACATCAGCTCAAAAATACGCAAGTTATTCCGAACTAGTCAAAAATAATGACAGAAATAATATAGCTCCAGAAGCCCCTCTGTAACTCTCCGGAGAGCTAATAGAGAACCAACGTCTACGACACAGTTTCCAGGGCTGGGTTCTGTCCTCGCACACACGTCCTGAGTAATGGATTTTCTACCATTTCCCTCAGGATAGTACTTCAGAATCCAATTCTCTCTGTCAGAACATTTTGTAACCCACATTCTATCAGGATCCTTTCTCCCCCACACGTTTTTAGCATTCTGTCCCATTATTCATGTGTCTGTCCTCTCTGCCAGGGTAAATAATCACCATCTCCTTCAGCTTCTCTCTCTGTCGCCCTGCCACTACATGCCTTTGTTGCTCATTTTATCTTGTGTTTTCATGGCTGGCGACTTTATTTCACTTTTGTAGTAACACAAGCCTACCTATCCCTTCATTTGCATATTTCCCCAAAATATAAAAGATGTTTAAATTCAGGAAGAGAATGATTTGGATTTGTTTAGAGAGCAGCTTTAGAAATAAAGCACTGCATTCTTTAAAATACAAAAGAAAGACAAGAATTAAGATTTTTTTTAAGGGATAAAATAGGCCCGTCTTTACCACTTTCAAATGCAAAACCAACTACAACAAGTGCAGGTATGTTTTTCCCAAGAATTAGTACAGAGAAAAGTCTATTCCTCTTGGAATGATCTGGAAACGGTTTTTAAAACTTGCTGAGGTCTCCTGGTGAATTCTGATTACAACAAACCTGGGAAACGGTTGCTGTTATAGAACGTCTGTAAAAAGGTTTACTTTATACCAAAGAGCCTAGCTGATTTGGAATTAAATAAGAAGGTGTGTTTGGGTCTCTGAGGTTGAACAGTTGTTTTCTTTTGGCAAAGCCTAACTGGGTCAGCTGACATGGTCTCCAATTCTGATATGCCTGGTCCCTGTGGGCATCATGTCACGATCCGTTGTATAAAGAGACATGTCAGCAAACTGACTATATTTGAGGAGTTAAACTATTGTGTGCCCACCAGGGGACACTCAGGGCAGAATTTTGGTAGTGGTTTTTAAGTTATAAATGAGTCTGTTGCCCTTTGAAAAATAATTACCTTTGTCAACACTTTTTAAAGTGTACAGAGATAATCTACTTGATTTATTTCTCCATCTTCTAATACTTCGATGGACTTTGACATTTCATACATTGAAAAAATTTTCAGATTTCTCATAAGACAATATTATCACATCGTGGTGAGTTGTCATTCAGAGACTAAGGTCTCTAATTCTCAAAGTTAATACAAATGCTGAAACTACATAATCTAATGTAAAATGACAGCAATATATATCCTAGTAAGGTATAAACAATCCACGAATGAGCTTGCACAGAAGAAAAGCAATCCATGGATCACTCAGGAAGCACTTTGGGACCAGTATTATGATGTTCTTATTACTCCTTGTCCTTTTCTTCTTCCTCCTTTTTCTTTCTACCTCTTCGACATCTTTTTTCCATTTTGGCAGATCAGACAATAAATTGATTTAAGACTGTAGTTTCAAAAATTACATGAGATTTCTTCAGGTACATTATTTTCCTCATCCAAAGTCATCATTATTGTGACAGAGAGTAATATGTGACATCCAGCAACATGAAACTTTCTACAATAGAATTAAACATTTATCTGATCAAACTGAAGCCTTTGACTGTGTGTCAAATACAATATAATTTAGACCACAAAGATAATTTTTATTTTAAACAAATTCATAACTGAATAGTCTGACTGTCTTGTACCTCATTTTGTCATCTGCCAACTAGCAGTAAGTTAACTTCTGATAACTACTATACAGAGTAATCATAAGATTCACTACAGCGATAAATAGAAAACTTCGAATAAATGTTACATATCTTAAAATAATGTTTTCAATTGTCATATAAAAAACTATACACATTTAAGGAATATTACGTGACATTTGATACATGTATACATTGTGGAACGTTTGAATTAGGGTAAGCATTCTGTCTCCTCATGCACTTGTCATTTCTTGTGAAAACATTCAAAATCCTTCTTAAAGCACTGCATCGTTGTGCTCTACAGTCATTCTACTTTGCAACAGAGCACAAGAATTTATTTCTCCCCTCTATATCTTAGTATGCATTGACCAATCTTTCCTCACTCTTTCCTTCCCTGTACTTTTCCCAGCTTTCCAAAAAAATACCTTTAAATTACTTTCTAGTGGTAGAAAATTGGGTGGATTTATATTCATGTACACGTTGTAGTACTTTCTAAATTGTCCTCATTTTATCTTGGGAGGAAAAGTCACATCCTATAAACTCTAAAGTGCTATAGAACAACATCGTTAATTAGAATGACATCACTTGGTAGAGATGACATCACTCAGCAGTTCTTGGAAGCCCTTTTAAAAAGAATAAGAATGTAAGATTATATAATGATAATCAAGATAAAAAGGGGACTAATCTTGCATGTGTAATATAAGGGAATTAAATCATGAAGAAATGTTTGAAGAAGTTCTCAGTTCTCGGAACAGGCAGTTTTAACTCTAAAATTAACTGAGGTTCATTTCAGAACTATGGATTTCCAAATTTTAAAAATCACAGCAACTTTCATATTTCCTTAGTATGGTCTTATTGATTAACCAAATACACCTTCTTAGTCCTTTTGTCAGTGTGTTTAGTTTGAGGATGCCAAAATGAAACACAGTATATGCGCACAACCTGTTTTAATAATAAATCTTGGTTTTCTCAGAAAAGATTTAGGCACTAATCAAAAATGCTTATTTGCTCTGGAGAAAATTACAGCTGTGCTAATTTAGACACTTTTCTTGTATTTGCTTATTCTATGCACACCCCCCCCCAAAAAAAATCAGGGACATGCCAGGGTGAATATTAAAAAAGTCCAAATGTTCTAACCACCTGTGTCCTTCACAAATGTATTCAAATGTTAGTGCAAGTCCTAACACTTGCTTGTAAAAAGCAGAACAAATTGATCAAACCATTCTCTTTTTTCCTGGCTCAGATTATAAGAACAAAAATTTACAAAAATTTTACATGTAATAATTTGTTTTAAATTTTCTGAATTTTCACTTGTACTAAAGTTACTTGTACTAAAGTTTAGAAGTTGTATATACAGATACAAATAAATTCACATTTCATTCAAATGAAGTTCAATAGTCACATGCGTATAGCTAATGTTTTATTTAACTAACCCTAACCCTAAATATTTCATGCTTTCTTTTAAATTTGTGTGTATGGGTATGTATGGGTTTTGTATACGTATGTGTTTCCTTAAATTTTTTAAACCAAAAGACTGGATATAAATTCTAGCAATTATGAGGGCCTGCATTTTAATTATTATCCCACAGTTATACTTCTCTGAGTAAATCAGAGCTCTAATTACAGGCAGGAAAACACATTCAATACTGTGGAATATTTATGTAAAATACTGCTCTTAGTGCTTCTCAGCTTAGATATAATGTCTTGTAGAGCTTATGCAGCAATTTCTGAAAGAATATTATCTACTTTGGCCTTTCCTTTCTTGTCCAATATGTATAATGCCTGGTGAGAGTACAATTTCAGTTTTAAAAACTGTAAATCTCTACTGGAAATTAGTGCATTTCTACTATGTTTGTTCTTTAAGAAATAATCTACCAGTCTTATTCATGAGCAATCACTCTTTCCAGAAAAAATCTTTGGCTTCTCTGGATAAGATGTTCACAGACCTACTTAATCACAAGCTTTATTGTGCTCCTGAGAGTTACAGACATTTGATGTTTTCTCCTGAGAGAGGATCCACACATTAATTTCTTCTCTAATACATTTTTAAAGCAGAAGAAAATCAAATAGCAGTACTCATTTGTGAATTATTTTACTGCAGCATTTCCTACCAACACCCCTTTAAATCGAAAAAATTATACAGCTGTCCACATAAGCGCTATTATTAATATAAGACATCTTAACCATGTAAACATTCTGAAAGTACTTACCACTCTTACTGAAAAGTGAAAATTTTAAAGCATAAGTTCAGATTTTGACTTAGTACTCTCAAAGAATATTAATAGTCTTCAACAGCAATGAAATAGCACACTCTCATCCTCTCCCTATTTGTGCATACATGTGTGTGCCTATTCAAACACATGTACAACACACAGCATTCTAGGCTGTGTTTAAATAAAGTACGTATAAGCTTAGGCCAAGAAACATGTTTTATCTCCCTTTCTATCAGAATAGAGGTAGGATCATTGATCATTTCAAGGGTTTGTAAAAAAGGGTAAACTAACGACCCATTGTAGATTAAATTAATCAGAATCTCCAAAAGTGCCATCAGGAGTTGGTTTTTGTAAGTTCCTAGATTTGTGTTGACATTAATGTGAAGAAGAATATTAAGAGGATTTGTTGGATCAGAACCAAAAAAAAATGAACTTATTTTCTGGAGAATTATCAGCATTTGCCTTCATTTTTCTTTTATTTCATCCTTAAGACTGAATTTATAACCTTAAATCTCCTTTATACTGTCCTTCCTCCTCAAATACATGATTTAAAAATTACTGGCCAAGTAGGTTTTAACAATTACTTAGAAAAACAAGTTAAACACGGGCCACATTTTTTCCACTAGAAGAAAATTTTTATCTAAATGTTGGGAAAAGACCCAGCTCAGATTATATCTAATCAAATAAAAAAGCTATTTGAGGATTTGAGGGGTGAAGTTATAATTGTTCTAAAAGCACTGATGTTGAGTTTTATGGCTTTTGTACATTTATATTCTAAGCCTTAATGCTGAGTTAACAATTTTGCTTTAGGATGAATATATAAATACTTGTAAGATGAGGATTTCAACTATTCTGAGGATCACATTAGAAATGAATTGAGGCTTAGAGTGCAATTACAATATTAAGCCCCAAACCACTGCATAGTTGGAAATTGTAAGAAAAGATTGTCAATTTGCTCAGTGGGTTCTGGGCCAAATTTATGTAGGAAACACAACAAATCAGGGTAGTCCGTCCTGATGGAAGGTAAAATTGCTGACAGGACGACTTTCTGGAGTCAGCTGGTCCACATCAGAGACACTGAATTGCTTGCATTGATTAGTATGGTATGGAGTGATAGTTTTGGGTTATATGCCTTCGTGACTATCTTCAGGGCACAGAAACAACACATAAGAAGAGCTATCCTTTAGATATGTATGCATGTGCTCCTCAATGCACCAAAAATCTTTTATGTTAACAGTGAAGTAATTGCACAATAACTTCCAAAGGGTCTTCAGGCTTCATTTTCTAGACACAGGGAACTTTTTCAACTGAACAGGATTCCTTATATTTACAAGAAAGCTTATAAAAAGTCCTATGACTTGAGAGTTTGTCTGCTCCTAGTAACTCACTGTCTCCCCCTAAAGCAATTACAGACCTTTGAGAATCTTTAGTTTCCCTATTCCTGAATCTATCACACACTACATTCTTATGCTTCTTTTACTAAAATAAAATTGTAACAATACTGAAAACTCCCACATAAGCAATGGAATTCTCAATTTCCAAATGGTTGATGAATACCTACTACTTATGTAAGTTTGCTGTATTCATATATCTTTAAATAAAAGGTGGGGAGAAAGTTAGGAAATGCATCTGACTTGGATTTTATAGAATTATTGGGCCTGATGGAACACAGATTGAGCCTCCAAAATAAATTTCACTACGCTTGCATCTAAGAAAGTAAACTTCGTCCTTGAATTCCTATATATGGTACAGGTGAAATACAGAGGTTCTTAAGAACTCACATTACAGAGGTGGAAACCAAGCCATAGGACTTATAGTTTAAATTATATTATTTAGTTTTTTTTTTCTCTTTTTAACCTTCACTTCTACCTCTATAACATGGGTTCAGTAACAGTACCCACTTCTTAGGCTAATTACTAGACTCAAATGAGAAGTACCTGTAGGCACAAGAATGCACAAATATATGAATATAATTATGTAGGAAACAGGGAACCATGCCTAGGACACAAAAGGTATCTCTCTCTCTCTCTCTCTCTCTCTCTCTCTCTCTCTCTCTCTCTCTCCCTCTCTCTCTCTCTCTCTCTCTCTATATATATATATATATATATATATATCCATATCCATATATATGTATGTTTGATTTTTAGAATGCAAATAAACATAGTTTATGAACTAGTATTGGTTCATAGCATTGATTAGTATGGTATGGAGTGATACTACTTCACTTGCTTTTGTGAGTGTTCACTTGTGATTTATTTGAAGAGATATTTTTGTTCTCTCAAAACTTTTTTGATGGGGGATCAATATAAATTAATTAGAAGAGCTTGCCATTCAATTTGCCCATTAATTTGCAGTTTTAAATTTAACAGTAAGCTTTGACCATAGTATGTCAAAATAAAGAAGATGAACCACAGTTTTTAAAAATACATTGCATGTGGATTACAAGAAGCAAAAGAAGGACTTAAATTATTCTTCCATTTGTCCAAGGTCTTTAGAGGGATTCTTCAGCCCTTCTAGTGTTTGTCACATACTAACTACTAATTTCTTTTGTGTATAAAAACTTTTTGCATGTCAGTTTCCTTTTTAAGATGAAGTGTCTCCTCTTTCATCTTTAACAACTCAATTACATGAAAAGGATTGGAGTTCTGGGTTTCACTCAGTTTTATTTCAGTTGAAATCATTGAGAAATGCTAGTCTTAATGTGGTATTAGATTTTGAGCATCCTCCCAAAGGCACATGAGTTAGAGTCCTGGTCCTTAGCTCAGTGTTATTCCAAAGCAGTAGAGCATTTAAGAGTTGAGGCCTAGTGAAGAGATTTAGACCACTGGGGGCATTCCCTTGAAGAAGATTTGGGAGACCAGAGTCTCCTCATCTTTCTTTCACTTTAGCTTTATTTTCATGAGGTAACCATTCGTGCTTTGCACACGTTATCACCATGATGTGTTGCTTTGCCACAGATCTAAAAGCAACAGAGTCCACTAATCATGGGCTGCAACCGCCAAAACTGTGAACCAAAATAAATGTTTTCTCTTTATATGTCGATTATCTCATTTATTTTGTTAAGCAATGGAAAGCTACCAAAGAATGTGGTATTAAACTATGTATCTTTATGAGGGTTCCTTCTGTCCCCAGCATTATGATTAACATTAGAAACTGGCTAATGAGGATAAACACACAAATAGGCTGTATTTCCTATTCAGAAACCAGAGTGGGTAGGATGTCTTCAGCTAATTTAAGACAGTGTCATCAGGACCCACTCTCTCTCCTGCCTAAACCCTGATCACCATCATATGTTTCTTTCATTCCCAGAGTCTCTTCATATTATAAAACCACCTGCTTCCCCTCAAAAATATCCTTTAGAATTCAACAAACACAACAGAAGGTACAAAAAAAGCCAATATTTTTTAAAAATTCACATTCTTAGCTGAAGCCATTCCTATAGATGCTCTAATATAGCCCTCATTCACCACCAGCTCATGTCTGGGCCTATGACACTGGAGAAGGAAATCTAATATGCTAGTAGTGATGAACTATGTATGTTATCTCTCCATGACATAGATAATATTACCCCACACAAATCAGAGGAATCATTTGGGGGAGCTGTGAGTCTCCAAGTGAACATCAAGGGTATTTAAAAAAGAAATAAATCCCTGAAAGTAGTCAAATGTTTTTGGAGGCAAAAATTCACTGGTAATATAGAGCAAAATAATGAGTTCTCTTCAGGCACAATCCCTTTCTTCTGCTTTGCAATTGCCGGGTAATTGTATTCATTAAGAGTATAATAATATAATGCCAGCTAAGCGTCACACTAAAATAAATACTGAAAAAACCCATAGATAAAGAAAATATAATTCTATCCTTAATCAATTCAGATTCCTAGGTGGAAAGCATGAGTATACATTTAATATGTCTACCCATCTTCAGTTATAACCAGAGTTCAGCCATTTAGCAAAATGATTCTCAGACTGGTTTTGAAAACTAGATACACTTCCCTCCATTCTACTGAGGAATAATACTTTTGTAAAATTCAATAGAATAAGTTACTAGATTAAAAATGATAACACAGTTGGAGAAAAAAACAATATCAGAACAAAACAAAACAAAACAATATCAAATTACTATAAAGCTTTTAAATATTTTCTTGTACTCATACGATTATGTTGTATTTACAGTAATTTACATGCCACAGGATTATAAATACACACTGAATTCACATGATGTTTATTAACAATCATGATGTCAAACATTATGATTATGGTAGAAAGAAGTGAAAATGTTAGTGGATACTCAACTAACAGATATTATGATGTTTATCTTAAAAGAAATCTGTGGAATTTTTCAACATTCCACTTACTAAAAGAAAAACATACACTAATTCCTTATGAAATGATTGTCAGGAAGCAGCAAACTTTCTAGAAAGAGCCAGATAGGAAATATTTTACACTTGTGAGGCCATGTACTCTTTCTCTAATTTGCCATGCCCTGGCCCAGGTTTCAGAAATCTCGCTCTGACTGACTCTAAACAAAATGTACAACTTTGGACTCTGTCAAACAAAAATCTAGGATCTAGCTCAAGGCTAAGCTTGATCCAGTGGTTCAAATCAGGATGGCTGTTCTTCTGTATCTCAATTCTTCAAGTTTCTGCTATCCATCATTTTCACCTTCAGGCAGAAGACCTGTTAAGTTCCAGGCTCTTATTTCCAGTGTCTTAGTCCCGGTAGAAGAGAGAGAACCCTTCTATACAATTACATGTTCTACATGTTTTACTATTCCATATGTCTGTCCTTGCAGAGACCATTGTATGGGCTCAGGGAAAGGTTGGGCTCTAGGGAAATGGGTCTGACTCTCATAGTTATACATACAACAAAGCTCAAAACAAATGGCGTCTCAATACCCTGACTTAAGAGTCATGCTGGTATTTGTTTCCTAGAAAAAAAAAAATAATGTAGGGTATGCCTGTGAAAACTAGGATGAATATACGGTGGGAAACCAAAACGGATAAACGTTCATAAAAAAAATAAATAAAGTTCCCAAAGCCAGAGATACCACAAATTTGGATTAGGCGTCCTATGAAAGGCACTGACAGAATATACCCCAAGATATGGAGGAAAGGACCACTAGGGGCTGGGAGGCTTAGCTGTGGTTACCTATTGAAGGTGCTAACAGAAGCAAAACGAACAGGGACTTTGGATGGGTGGTGAATTACAAGGTAAATAACCTTTCGCAAGCCTAATGATGGAAAAAGACACAGCGTTTCTCTGACAGTGCTTAGCCTCCTGCAGAGAAATACAGGTTCTATTGTGGAATCATATCTGAATCTAAGTCTTGATTCTACCAGTGAAGACTTACCCAAATTTTGACAAATTTTGCTCCATTTTTCTCTGAGCTTCAGTGCCTTTCTCAAAATAGTGTGTTGGTCAGCTTTCCTATTGCTGGGATAAACTGCCTAATGAATACAATTTAAAGGAGGAAATGATTTACTTCCCTCACGGTTTTAGAGGTTTCACTCTCTGGTGGGCTGGTTCCATTGCTCTGGGTCTGAGGTGAGGGAGAACAAGGTGGCAGAAGAGTGCAGAAGAGCCAGGGTGCTCAGGTCCTAGTGGCCAAGAAACTGAGCACCGGGAAAGAGGGCCACCAAGAGATGTTTGTTTAAAAGGCCCCTGGGGACCCTCTTCCTCCGCTTGGGCCCTATCTCCTAAGAGCACGTGTAGCTATGAATATCAGTGGATTAACCCACTGGTGAATACGTACCCCATGACCCCGTTACCTCTCCAGGAGTCTCCTAATCCAATCAAGTTGACTACCGACTAGCTCCCCACAATTGTGATTCTCCACTGCGCACCTGGAGACTAAGCACCGTACGGTATACGTGAGTACTCCAATAGTAAGGCATAGTCTTTCATCGCAAGCCAGGCTAAAATCAAAGCTTTACTCTTCCAGAGTCAGTAAACATGCTCTTGGGAAAGCAGTGTAAGTCCAACAAGCAGTGGGCCTTCAGGAAAAGGAAAAGAACTGACTTTATTCTATGTATGTATGAATAATATGGAAAGATTATCGAGTTAGAAAGTGACATAATGCAGTTCACACTTTTCGGAAGTTCTTCAGCAATGAAGAAAAACAATGAAGACCTTACGCAAACTGTTCTATTCAGGGAGATCCAAGATCACTATTTTTAAATGTCTATCATGAGAGAGATTCATTTTAGAACACTATGCCACATATGGTATTTGAAATGTTTCAGTACTGTATGAAATTTAAGGAAATTAATGCTATATTCTTTCTTGTGAAATTAGTAGAAAAATACTCTTTTTGGCAATGAGTAAAGAACTGAATGAACTTCAGAACCTCTAAAGTGCCACTGGTGAGAGAAAAATAATGAGAATGGAAAAAGAACTCAAAAGAGGAAAAATTACTAGGAAAACCCCATAAATAGCATCAAAAATTTGCTTTTCTACAGATTTAGAAGAAATTACATAATGTTAGGTTATATATCAAAAAAGATATAGAATTTTAAGATAAATCCATTAGCCATAACATAGGAGTTCACCTCTGTGATAACAATAATGTCCCATGTTGATGAAGGACCTATGAAATACATTTTAATTTTCCTAAGCATGTTTAGACTCAGTGCACACTGTGTTTTTATTAATTATGCGCATATGTTTCATTCATCAGTGGGAATGATGGCTTGATAAATTTTTCTTCCTTTACTTGGCGTGTTCTCTGCCTCAATTTCTTCCTCTATTTTTCCGTTCCGGGGGGTTATTTGAAAGAGGGCATTTTGCAGGTCATGATGATTACATTTTTGCCAAAACCCCAGTTATAAGATAATATTCAACTTAGTTGCATATAGTTCATTTTTAATCAAATCCTAAATTCTTCATGCAGATGCACATGTAGATTATGCCCCATGCAAGCCACATAGAGCATTACGACTTGATAACCACTTGTGCCGGCAGAAACCATAAATCTTATTTTACAGATTAGGTTTCTAACAGACATAGAGAGCAAGAGAGATTAAGTGGATTGCCCACGGTCAAAGCTAAGCCTGTCTCCTATGAAGGTTTCTTAATTTTACCTTTTGTCCTTGCAATCAGTCTATCCATTTTGGCACTATGAACTGTGGAGTCAGATTCTTTGTCTCCTATACTACAACTCAAGGCAGGATGAGATTCCGACAAGCGAAAACACTATTTTTGAAGAGATATCTCTCTTTCTTGGACAGTGCAAGGAACTGAACAAAAGGGGGGCATCCATTACACTTAATATTCAAATATTCCAGCAAGTGCAACATACAAACAAAGCGTTCTTTAACTTCAGGAACTTTTATTTAGCTCCATAAAACTGAGTCCAAACAAATAATTCAAAGCACTTAACATCCTCTGATTTTTTACATTTTATTATCATTGCATTATTTTTAAGTGCTAACGTTAAAATCTCCTTAAGCATCTTTACATTTGGATAAAATCATATGTATCGTTTTGCTTTGTGCCTATCTTTTGCTATATAGGATGAATTGTAGCTGATGTTTTACTTTAATTTCAGGGCAATCAATCTCATTTCCTTGTTTGAATATGCTACACTCTCTAGCCAAAGAGCAAGCCCTCTCTAGCCTAAGACTAATACTGACGATGATTATATCTCTACATGTTTGTAACCCTGTGCCTTCTACAAAGTGCTTTTACATAATTTATCTTATTTGGCCTCCATAACCGCATGAATTGCTTTTATGTTATTCCCATTTTAAAAACAGAGATTCTCAGGCTCTTGGAGGTTAATTACTTTGCCCAAGGCTTCCCAACTACTTATTATTTTTTTACCATGGAGGAAACTATTACTTAATCAAATGTGAGAAACCATCAACATGAGACTTACCATCATTTAATATTACCATAAGAAAAATATCTGATAAGATATTATCAGTTTTACAGTGCATTGCTACTTCAGTGATGGTAGAAATTAAAAAAAAACTACTGAAAACAGGTGCAATACATTGTGGATTTTATGTATCCCATTTGGTATTCTTGACTTTACTAGCAGATTTCTCTAAAAGTGATCTCTAAGGACCATTTTCCCTCTTGCAATTTATTGATACCTGTAATCTGGTACCTGTCATTGTCAGACTTCTCTTCTTAATGCTACTAATGTCACCAGTGTCCAGAAGGCATGTATGCATGTGTGCGCGCGCGCGCACACACACACACACACACACACACACACACACACACAGAGCTAACTATTTCTGGTCCTGTTTGCCTTATTCTGTCTTACTGCTCCAACTTTCCTAAAGAGTTCTTTCTTAGACAAAGCTCAATATTCTTCCATTTTAAAATTTATTTTTCAGAACATGTTTGCAGTATATAATGCTTACATTCCTTGTGTGTATTTGATACCTGTACAGAACATATCTTAATCCCTTTTCTCATCCCATTTTCCTCCCCTCTCTCCCCGTTCCATCCACGTCTTGACTCCATTCCCATTTGAGAAAGATCTATTTCCCTACTTCCTATTAACTACCATTTATTTCACTCTTTACTTACTTATCATTTATGTTTCTCAGATAAAAGAAACAATTTAGTATTTAAGCTTGTCTGTCTGATTTATTTCTCTTAATATTATGGTCTCAAAGTACATCTATTTTCCTACAAATGACTCAACTTTATCTTTCTTTATAGCAGAGTAGTACACCATTGTGGGTAAATACCATATTTTCTTTTTCTTTTTTTACATTTGTATTAAAATTTATGAAAAATTACACAAACTTACAGGCCATTACACAATCTTCAAGACTAAAATACACTGTGCCTTTTGCTTATGACAGTGAGCAATGTAAACAACCACATAAATGAAGCAGTAAATCACAACTACATAAAGTTACTGTAGTACCCAGTGTACATGTCACTGATTTAAGTTTGGGTTATTAGGTTCTTATTTTTAAGATATCATTATTCTTCTGGATTCCCATTCCCCTCCCCCTTTGCCCTCTTCTTGTTCCCTTGAACCCTTTGTGAATTAGCTTATATCTAACACTTTGCCTTTTTGTATACCACATTTTCTTTATCCATTCATCTGTTGATGGACATACAGGCTGCCTCCAAGGACTAGCTGTTATGAACTGGGGGGCTGTAAACATGGATATGCATGTATCACTGTAATACGATACCTTTAACTCTAACACTAAGCTCATCCTCTCTCCCTTAAAAACAACATTAACAACAACAAGCAAACAAAACAGCAATTCTTTCTGACTAGTATATTTTATAAATGATATAACATGTTTTCTCACTTGTTCTCTTTAGAACCCAATGGACAATAGTTTTCTTAAAATAATATAAAAACGGCTTCAAAGTGATTTCCTAGAATGAAGCTGCGACGGATTCATTCTGGAAAACCAAAGGTAAGCACTGATTTGTAAAATGATACCCACTGCAGGTATAGACTTTCCCCACAAAAGCACTTTGGGAATTTTTTTACAATATGTCAACCTCAAAATACATTAATCCTGTATTCAGAGTAACATGGAAGCTCTTCCAAAATGATACTCATAAATTTCAATTAAATAGGAGTAAGCAAATCTCATGACTAAAATGTTTCTCATTCTTATGTATTTATGGCTTTACAGGTCACAGAAAAGTCGTCCTTCACTTGCATATCTTGCATTGCATTAGACTATTTTTTCTTTGTCAATTACCTCTTTATTTAATTGTTCTTCCTTTGTCATCCTTTTAAAACATGCGTTTCATAAGGGCTGAATACCTGGCTGTCTCAGTCATCTTTGTGTCCCTGTCACCTAGAACAATGCCTGACATTCAAAAGGCATTCAAAATTCTATTGCACATTTCATTGAAACCTCCAGTACGAGAAAGAATTATTGTGATGAATGGATAGCAAAAAGGAAAACAATACACTTACC
The DNA here is from genome assembly GCA_004026905.1 of Hystrix cristata. Lineage (NCBI taxonomy): Eukaryota > Metazoa > Chordata > Mammalia > Rodentia > Hystricidae > Hystrix > Hystrix cristata. Next base: position 92,083 of record PVJO010003082.1, on the reverse strand, counting down.
ACTCTCACATCTTTAAAGCACTGTGAAACTGTTCATTTCATTGTCATAGTCACTACCAGTGTGCAGTATGTCCCTAGATGGCTTTGAAATGCAGTATCTAAAATCTCAAATTTTGAGAGATGAAAGAGTTGGGGTTTTTGTTTGTTTGTTTTTTTTCTTTTTGTGAAATTGTTCTTGCTGATTATAGCTTGCAAAACAAGACTGGTAAGTTAGCATTACCCATGTGTTTTTCTATAGCTCATACACGTATAATGCCATGACATCAGTTCAAAATTATCAAGTTTCTTTTACTTCCAACTTTAATATTGCACTATATCTTTATTAAATTTTAAAGTTTAATATTTTATACATTTGTATTTTGCTGCATACACTTTTTCCTACTTATTAATTTTACTGGTAGCATCAGCGTTCAGCAAATTAGGGTTTGCTAAATAGAGTTACACTGTATTAATAAGCCCAAATCTCTCAGTCCTGATGTTTAATTCATTGCTTTTATTAGTATGTTTCCAAGTAGAAGATTTAATTTATACATATTAAACTCTATCGCACAGTGTCTTGTTCAAAAAATCTTTCATTAACTCTATTCTCTCATAATGAATTTTTTACCAATTTATCACTTGAAACATCCCAGGATATTTTCACTTAGATAATCATTTGAAAAATACTGTCAAATATACTAAACCAAAAAACCCCCACACTGGAAACCCCCACCCACTAAAAAAGTTCAAAACGAAAAACAAACAAATAGCCTTACCTCTTTGTTAGAAAATTCAAATCTTTCTCCTTTATGGAGCATACTTACATTTTGTGTTTCTTAATAAGCATTTAGGGATTTGTGGAGCTTATGACATACATAGCTATGTCTTTCAATCTGGTTACTTGCTAGAAGTACCTTTTTAGTGAGTAAGGGAATATTTGTTCTGCACAAAATGGAGGCCCTAAATATGTCCTATGAGAGATCAAGCTTTCCTAGTGCTTTCTGTGAAGATGTGCTTGCTCTCAAGGCCTCTTGACATCCTTTGGCTTTAATACCTTCCTAGTAATGAGCTATGGAAAAATAGAAAAAGGCTAACACATACTGACATGCCTTTCAAATATTTGACACTACTCAAGCCTATGTGACATGTCTTTCAAAAGTGGGGTTTGAGGAAGAGGAAGCAGTTCATCTCACAGGCTGTACCAGCTAAGAGCAGGTTACAAGAACTTAAAAACTCAAACATAGGGACTTGGACGCCAAATCGGCCATTGATTAGATTAGATGTCTACCCCACATTAGATGTCTCCTTGATTCATTTTCCAAGGTTGTGTTCAGCATGTGCACTGGTGGTAGGGAATTCTTAATGAATCTAAAGTCATATTCTTAGCAGGGAAAAACTCAGCCCCACGGTGACAGGAAACACTAATACAAATTAGGGATAGTTTTTAGGAGACAATACAAGTCTCCAGGGCTTCTCTTACAGTTAGAAAAACAGAAAACGGAGGTAGTTCCACTATATTTTGTGTATATGTATTAAATATTTCTCACATACCCTTCAAACTTTCTCTTACTCTTTCATATTCTCTTACCTCCTTCTCTGTTTATATACATGTTCTATTTTGGAGGTTCCTATAGGAAATCTAAGGCAAAAGCAGAAATTATCAAATTTTGTCAATGAAATTAAAGGAATTAGCATAAGAAATATGATAAAAATTAGATCAGGAGCTAAAATACTATCATGAGGTAGAGAACTTCTACCACTTATAGGCTGGCAGGCCCAGACCCTGAGTTCATTCAGTAGTGGCCAGGACTCTAACAACCTTGTTTGATGCCTGTATACCAATTGTCAGACACTGAATGATAAGTGAATATTGATTGAGCAAATGAAGCAAAAGGTAGGAAAATATGAGATGAATGATTTGTTTGAATCAATTTGAAAGAAGGGTGACTATTATCTGAGCTCAAGAAAGCATTTATGGAACACACACTGCATGCTAACAACCATACCAGAAACTACACTTACAAGTAGGAAAAAACCTCTCAGGCAACTTTCGCTTTACCGGGGAAACAGATGTAAACATTTTACTTCAATTTATTTTTGTCAGAGCGATAACGCAGATCTGTGGTTCCCCAAAAAAGCAAAAACTGTGCTAAACTCAACCTACTACAGGCTGCAGGGGTGAAAGTTGAAATGCAAACATGACAGATGCTGGTACCTAAGAGAATGCGGGCTAACAGATTTAAAAGCGAGATGTTATTGAAAGCATTCCACAACCCTGAGATTTTCAGCTCAAACTGAAGGATGAAGAACTGTTACCAAGTCAAGAAAGCATTCCCTAATATCTCCTTTATAGAAATGTATAAACACTCCTTTATTATTCTTATTGCTGGGTGTGTTTCCTTCATTGTTCTTAATTTAAAAAATAAATAATGTCTATCACTTTCACTAGACTGCATGATCCAAAAAGGAAGAGGCCATGTCAGTTTTATGTGTTATTTCATGACGTTTGTCTAGCATCAGTTAATGCCCCACTAATAATGACAGGCAAGCTGGAGGGACACATGAAGGGAAGGAAAGATGAAGAAAAGGAGATACAATGAAAACAAGAGGCATATGTAAATTTCTCAGAAGGTTTTGGCTAATGTGGCAAGGAACACAACCATGTCGCCCAACCCATTTAATGCTAAATATATGCATAATCTCCATATCCACAGATTTACTTTCCAAGATCCCTTCTTCTTTCTGACGTACTGTCAGATAGTTAAGAGCAGCTTAATATATGCCACCATGTCAAAGTCATTTACCTCAATTAATCTCATCACAGAGGCAATGTATCACCCCACATCATCACAGGTAGAAGGGTAAGTACAGATAATGAAGTATTTTGAGAGAGAGAGAGAAGTAATCATATACACATAATTTTATTACGGCATAAAGTTATATTATTCTATTATTGCTGTTGTAAATCTCTTACTGTGCCTAACTATATAAAGCATATATACATATGAAAATAACAGTACAATAGGTTTTTGTATTAGCCCCAGTTCTGGAAGATCCATCCTTTGTGGATCAGAGGAAACTACTGTATAGAATGTCAGTGGATACTTGCTGGGTCCACACAAACAATAAAAAGAAAAAATAGAACTGTTTTGAGAAGAATGTTCAGTGCAAATTAATCTGATGAGTATAATTCCAGCTGTGTGGCTTAATTATACAACTCAATATCTCTGCTTCATCTTATCCACATCTAGAGAATGGTGGAACACACTCATCCCTCCCAGAGTTGGGCAGAATGACTGAGATGTCACACAGGAAGTCCTGCTGTGTGAACTATTAGGCAGTAGTTTATAAAAGAACAGTTTGGATGGCCACTATATAGAAAAATATTTTTGCCTACCATGTAGAAGAAACTTCTAGTAACCTCAGTTAAGAGGGAGTGAGTTGTTTCTGGAGATAGAGGATACCTATCATTTTAGGTATTGGGACATTGGCTGGCACATCCCAGTGAATGTTTTAAGGTGAGTCACAGTTACAAGGTAGGGATCATGTTAGATGATCCATAATGTCTCTGACAGTTCCTAAGACTGTATTTTTCAATCAACTTGTGATATGCACGATAATCATTCATGGAGCAATTACACACAGGAGGTAATAACTGAAAAGTTTTGGAGCACATTTGAACTAAAAATTTTCAAGAAGATAAATATACCTAAAATTCTTTTTGAGTTATCAAAGAAGGATTAAATTTGATGTGTCATAATTTATATTTTATAATATTTAAATAGTAATAAGTACTTCCATTTCAGTCAGAATTCTTAAATGAACAGAGAAGTCCTTCTTCTACTTCTCTATGTTAACAAGAATTTGGTGATTAAAAAGTGATTCAAATATTTAAATATTATAAATAGAACATTACAAGATGGCATATGTTTCAAAGTAGATATCATGATCTAAAACTGACTGTAGATTATGTGTTTTGTAAATATTGCTTCATATTATTCAATTATGGAAGCTTATCTTTACAAGATCTTACGATTTAACTTTGACCAAAAAATATTTCATTAGAGCCAATAGTTTATAAATATTTCTAAATGATTCACTCACTAAAGAATAATGGCATTTTCTATTTTTCGTATACTAAAATTACTTTCTTTAGTTCTAATATTTAACTTCTTTGACAATAAAATTAAAGGGAAATGGAGGGGAAGAATTAAATGACAAAATAATAGTATAATAAATATTTTACAATCAAGTAGAAAAATGAAAACCTAGAATTACTAGAATTCCATGTGTTGTTATCTATCTGGAATTCAACAGTGGATAACTTTAGGTGATTGGTACATATTTATAGCTCAAGCAATCATGTAGACACTTTATAAAACAAAAGATGTACGCCATACTAAGTCTCTCTTCTGGCTGGTTATTAAGTCAAGTGCCTTAATTTTTAACGACTGCTATAAAATGACTACTTGCCATATAGTAAATGTTATACTCGTGTAGAGACCCAATTTGAATTATAATTTCTTAGACGCTCATTTTAAGAAAAAATACTTTAAAACATTGAAATCTTAACTTACCAAGCCACAGGCGTTTCACTTTTATAGAGATGACAAGTAACACAAACAATATTTTTAAGTTAATGAAGGGAGAATCAAAGACTAGGTGATAATACAGTTTTGTGTAAATAACAAACTTCTTCTATTTGTTCTTTGGGAAAATTAAGTGAAGTGTTTTTACACTAGTTCACACTAGGTTTTAAAGTACATTTATTGTCTTTTTTTCTGAAAATACAGTGAATGAAAATAAAACGTTTCTTTTGAAATGTTTAATGAAATTGTAATTAGGTAGTTTTCTAGAAAAATGAGACTTGAAGAAGAATGGAATATTAGCGATTATTAACAATCAGAGGAACAAGCCAAATATGCTTGAGGAATAACAACAGCTGATCCTGGCACTAATGAAATTCAATTTCAGAACAGTTTTAATTCTTTTCCTAATTAATGAAAGACAGCCAATCAAATTGGCAACTGCCGAAAACCTAATGACATCGCAAGTTGGAATTTTTTGTTTGAATTAAAAAGTTTATTTGGCTTCTCTGTTCACAATTATGAACACAAATTTAGTTAGTGATCTTCTTACTTTAAAAATAAATCACTTCATTTTAAGCAGCATGCGTCTCTGCCAAAACATAACACGATACCAGGCCACAACTCCTTGACCTATTATTAAAGTGATGAACCACATTCTTTTAAACTCAGATATCTCCATGAAAAATCTTTCCTTTCCTGACAAAGACAAAAGGTTCGATCAGATCCACAACATCGCAGGAGCATTATCTTGTCGGTTGGCTGGAATACATTAATACAGGAAGGAACTCTTCAGTTAAAATTTTAAGGACGGTTGAAGGAAAATCTTTATACTTGCTATTTATATTACTCTTGCCACGTGGAAAAAATAAGAATAATAAATCTTGGTGACTATTCTGAAGCATACTGGAAGAAATCCAATTTAATTAGGAAAAAAACACTGCTAACTTGGGGATGGAAAAATAGGACTTCGAAACAAGTACAGACCACTATAAAACCCAGTTTGTGATTAATAAGCAATGAATTTTCCCCTGACAGATATGCACTGCTGGTTATTTATTGAAGTTTCTTGGTATATGCTCTACGTGGCATTTTCTTTGCTTTTAAAGAGTAATTGTAAAACTCTTTCCTTGTTTACATCCATGTTCATTTTCCTCTTAACAAGATAAATCACAATGAGACTAGCAATGTTTATGCTTGAACTGTCTTAGACTGCAAGTATTGGACAATTACCTCCATCTTTCCTTATACCAGTGTTATCACAGTCAAATAAGAGTCAGCATAATTAATATGGTCTGATCCAGTGATGACCTTTGAAGACAGAGAAGTTCAATATGAAAGAATATGGCCAGGACTAGGCAGAAAATACTGCTCAAAGAGAACCTGCTGTACAGACGACTATATAAATGTACACTTAGGCACAAACTAAAATACTAGTTTCTTAATTATAGCAGAAGTCTGTCATGATATGGCTGCCTCAAAGATTAGCTCCGGCTTTAGATGAACACAGTAACATTTTAGAAGTCAAGATGTGATCTTCATTATTTTTTAAAGGATTCTATATATTTGGAAGCATACTTTAAATACACAGAGACGGTCTTGACCTTTGATTTTTCTCTAACATTAGAGGCAGTTATTCATTTCCAGATTAATTCACTTATTCAAGAATATTTGTTAAGCATGGCCATGTGCTGACAATACAACAAGCAATAATAATAATAATAAAATAAGTATTCCTATGGGGAGAATATATGCACCATCTTTTTACTGTGTATGATAAGCGCGGAGGGAAATCTTGCTGAAGCATGTGTCATCTACCTGTCAAGGAGCTGGCCAAAAAGTGTACACTGGCAGAGGTTACAAGGTTGATAAATCCGCAGAGGAAGAAAATGCACTTTTGAAAAACTGAAATAATTTCAATAAGCCTAAGACTTAGCTCGAGTATTGTTTACTGCTTTATTTGAATATAAGTAAACAAATGTGTACTCATGCAGTTTATGTAGAACCAATCTTTCCTTTTCAGCGGATTCTGATGATTAGCATTCTAAGGATTGGTTTCTTGTATAAATCACATCCTGAAATACTGGATAAAATTTCAACGTTGACTTTCTTGAATGTAAAATGAGAAATAATCTGAGTGCAGAATTCTTCTAGATTAAAAGTGCTATTATGAAAAATTTAAAATAACTTCAGAGTTAGGAGTAACAAATATGTCACCTAGATTCAACAAATGCTAAGAATTTGCTACACTTACTGCTATGTTCTGAGTGTTTATATGATCCTAAAATACATATATTGAAATCCTACTAAGAACAAAGATGGCTAGCTAACTCCTTCTCCATGTAAGGATGCAGTGAAAAGGTACTATAAATGAATAAGGAAACTGGCCCTCAGCAGACACCAAGACTGTTTGTGCCTTGTTTGTGCCTTGGACTTCCTAGACTCCATAACCATAAGACATAATTCTCTATTTTTTATAAACTACCCGTTTATGGTATTTTTATAGCAGCCAAAATGAAATGGAGCAAGATATTTATTTTTTTTGTTTTATACAAGCAAATCCTACCTACTGAATCACTCCTTCTTCCATAAAACTTTGGTAGGCATTTCTAAAATATAAACAAAATTAAAATTAATTCTGATTACAGGAATGTTCAATGTATGTTCCACTTTTTGAGCAGGGGAATGGATACTCTTATTATTTAAAATAAACAACAGTAAAATCCAAAACCTTACATACTAATTAAACAAGATTTAGGACAACCTTTAAAACAAAAAGCCCACATGTCTGCATACATAAATAATTATGAACTTACCTTGTGAAGGGCACCAGACTGTGTGATCTAATGCTTACAACATCTGAAAATATTGAGACCCTAAAAATAGACAAATAAATGAAAAAGTCTGAATTCCTTTCACTGGGAAATTTACATATCAACCTCCTGGCTTTACACAAATACAGACTTCTCATCAACCTGTGTAATTTTGCTTCACGCAGCTAGGAGGGAGGAGCACTCAAGTCGCCTAGCGTGTTATCAACACTGTCACAGTATACGCCTCCTTTTAATTGTTGCTTTGACCTTTCAATAATGATGAGAATCCAGAAAGACAGCAGAGGTTACATTACGAGTAAGACATTTAAAAAGACAAATAACAAAGACAAAACAATCTAGAAAAACAGTCACAGAGGCAATTCAACTCGACTTGCACCTCAGCTCCTTCATGGTGTATTTCTTATGATTAAATAATGGAAAGACCAATGATGACAGCAAAAATATTGAACTCTTATTAATAATTACTATGTGTCAAACACTAAATATATTACCTAGATTCCCCCATTTAAATTGAACATCAGTTTTGTGGGAGAGATGTTACTGCCCCTAACTTTTAGAGGGGAAAAGTCTAGTTCATGGAAGCTCTGTAAATTAACTGAGTTCTCACAACCAGTAAAAGGCACGCAATGATTACAACACAGAAATCTGATAATATGCTTTTGTATTTTTTTCACTCCTTTATTATTAGTTATCTTAATAACTAATAACTAATTTAATTTTCATTGGTAACAAATAAAACTATGTGGTTTTCACTTTTAGAAGTATAAAAAGATAATCTGTGAAAAAACTTTCTTTGACTTTTGGTTTCCTTCTAATTTATTTCCATAGCACAATTTTTCTTTTTTATTTATATTTCTAGAGATTCGTGCACAGCTGAGCAGGGAAGCAATGAATATGTGTGTGTGTTCTTTCTCTTCGTCTGTCTGATGCTGTGGCTGCCACACTCGCACAGCGCTATCCGCCAACTATACATCCAACATACACTCACATATCAGCACATTTGCCAATTACATATTATAGCTACATAGTGTTCAATTATATATATGTATTAGAAATATGTATATATATTAGAAGTCATTTAACCATCCCCAGCATGTTGAGAGTTTATATTGTTCCCAGTAAGTTTCTTGCAAAAATAGTGCTGGTTATCACCTTGAATCAAGATGGAGCCTGTGCCGGGGGAACTCCATGAGCGACTACAATGACAGGAAGACATATATCTATTGTGTATAACAATTTTAAGGCCTGGAATCATCTGTTAAAATAGAACTATCTTCACTCTGGACAGTATAATTGCATCACTGCCTTCCGCTAATGACCTCACTGCATTTATCCCTTTAGTAGCACCCCATCAGAGTAAACCTGAGTTGACCATGCAAATCGCTCTGTAAATTAGGTAATAAAAAGAATTGCGGCCACCAGCGACATCATAAAATATTCACATATTTATACCTCTTGAGGGCACTTGTTGCTGCCATGAGATCATGTCTAGGTTAAGTCGCTCCAGGAAAGAAATCATGAGAGGCCCAGCTGAACCATACCAGAAAGCCCTATTCTGGATTAGTCAGCTCTTGACTGACAGACCAAGTGTCTAAAGAGACGAAACTAAGTTTTCCAGCCATGACTGGAACATATCAACAGAAACAACCAATCTATTTATACAATTTTGAAGAAAGCAGAGAAAGACACTATGTTTTAGGCAACTAGTTAGAGCAAGAGTTAAACGATATACAAGCTAGTATATTAACTAATCCCTCTTTCATTTAAGCTAACCTAATTACTTTTCACTTGTGTTTAATCCCCGCATTGCTTCAATTCTTTAGGAAAATGTGTAAGGTACTTGTATTTCTTTTGTTTAAAAAGTGCCCAATCTCAAATAATAAATTTGTTTCAATTAACCTTTATCATAAAGCAGCTACTTCAAATAATTTAAGTATTGTTCACAGAAGTTCATTTTATTTCATCATCCCACTTTACTCTGGGACGACTGAACAATCACTGGAAATAAAGAAAAAACAGTTACGTCAACAAGTATGCGAGAAACATCGTGATAAATTATTTAGGATTTTTCCATTAATAAGAATGAAGAATAAAAAAAAAGAATGACGAATGAATGTCTGAAAGAAAAGATGAGCTATCAAGTTTTTGAATAATTGAGTCTAATCCACTTGGTGATGTTTAGCCACTAGATGATGCTTGAGAAAATACTGTAAAGTGAAATGATCCTGGAGCTCTGTATCTGAAAGGCTTGTAGAAGGATACTACAGATGTAAAGAAATGAAGGTAAAAGAGAAAGCATTTGGATCCAATTGTAAAGATGTCCTTTATAATTGTTTATTTTCTTTGTTTAAGGCAGGGTCTGGCTACATAGTCCAGGCTACCCTAATCTCTCTGTACTCCAAGGTGGACTCAAACTTACGATCCTCCTGCCTCTGTTTCCCAAGTGCTAGTATTATATATTTGCATCATCATGCTCAGCTCAAGAACAAGTGTTCAGGGTTGGGGATTTAGCTTAAGTGGTAGAGCACTTGCCTAGCAAACGCAAGACCCTGAGTTTAATCCCCATCGACCCCCTGCAAAAAAAAAAAAAGAACTGTTATTAACCATTAAAATCATGCTCTCCTAGGAGCTGGTGAATGCTGAAAAATGTACATGTGTATACATACACAAAGTACTAATACAATTTAAGATAGTGTACCAGCACTTAGCCTATCCACAGACAGAAAGTACCCGGATCGATAATCTTCACTGATAAGATCCTTTAATACAGAAAAGTATTTCTAACTCACCTTCTTTGACAAAATCCAGCTTTTCAAATAGCGTATGTCAGCATAGAAACACATACCCTTTTCTGTAGCTATAAAAACCCATAGTGTGTGTGCAAAGCGACTTTAAATGGAAGGAGAATATCTAGTGCTTTTCATATTTGTTCCTTAGTCACTTAGAAGCCTGATTGCTTTAGAACCCTGAGATTTTGAATAGAAAAGCTATGTTCATGTACCCATAATTTTTCACTCAAAGCTTTAACGATAGTCAAAAGCAAATGATAGATGTTGTTTCAGTTCCCAAGAATCACATTAAATAACAATGACAAAATGCCCACTACAATATCCTTCAAGACAGAAATATGAAATGTCTGCATTCAGCAATGAAAAAGAAGGCATTTCAGTTTTTCTGAGGATTGTCAAAGATTGAGGATTAATGTGAATTTTCACTCATTGAATCTTTTTAAGAATCCAAGTTCAACATAATATGTATGTGTTTGTGTGTACATGTGCATGTAATTCTCAAATGTTCAGGGGTCAGTCATCCCTAATTTCTTCCTGAATTATTACCTAATCAGCTGGTCATTCTATTCAGCTAAGCACTGAAAACCAGACACACTGCAAAACAAGCTTCTAATTCTTGCTGACATTTATGTGTGAGACACTGCATACTGTAACCATTTCACATACCCCATTCAATTTTCATACCAAATTACCAGGTAAGCACAATTACTCTCAGCTGGTAAGACACAGAGTGGGTCAAACCTAGAATTCCAATCTCATTTTCTAAAAGGCTTTTTGAGCGGTAACTTTCAAAAGTCACAACTAGTAAGTTTGAAATTATTTTCTGTAACAGCAGCAAGCATGAATTAGGGAAGAAAAGGGCTTCACCTCTCAGGTTATAGCTAAGATATGACATAGACTCATGCACCCTCAAAGACTAGGTACGGAAGGACCTTAACTCTTCTTGGTATTTGGGATGATGCGCCACTCAACCATGTATTGACAAAACCTGTTTCAGATTTTAAATCATTTACTCAGCACTGGGTGATGCATGACTCTCAGGTCATAGCGAGCTAATTAATATTCGCCGTGCTAAATGATCACACACCGTCATATCACCAGCACCTAGCACATCATGCTGCACCTAGGAGGTGCTCAAATGTTTGCTGATCCCTGGAACTTGGAATAAAATTTGTACGATGTAATGTCTGGGACATGTGGGATTAGAATTAGCATTATGATTAGAGGAATTTAAAAATAAGCCACAAGCAAACTTCCTAGAAAGAAATGTAGGAGTATTAATTGACACAATAAACAGTCTTCTGAAAAGCAGCTTGAAAAATCACACCTTTTCCAGTCCAGTCATTTTTGATATTGATTTGTATTATCTACTCGGCGCTCTTAGTCTTCAGCTTGAATTGATCTTCTGTTGGCTCAATCTTTCTTTAATTGAACTTCTCTTCCTCTTCCCATTCTAATTTGCTTGTTCTAGCTCAAGAAGCTAGTGATCTAAAGTAACCATATATAAACAGAATTCCACCACTAGTACAACCAATATTCATTCTCGCGGGTGCGTGTGTGTGTGTGTGTGTGTGTGTGTGTGTGTGTGTGTAGCCTAACAGAAAACAACCAACTCTTATTTTTAACAGAAAATACTTCAAATTCTTCTACCAACTTTATAAAAGGAGAGATGTGTTTATTCTACAGGAGCAGAATTTGGCGAAAAGCTTATTATAAAATCATCAAAGTACTACATTGTCTTACACTGTAGAAATTATGAGTCATCACTTCTCTTTAATGGTTAATTAAATATTACTTGAAATTATTATCCACACCATTTCCATTAGTTTCCCTTTTAAATAGAAAGAATTTTTGATTCAAAGAGAATTAATTTTTAGTCCCCCAAAATAATAAAAGGCATGATTTTGGAGTCATTCTGACCTAGGTTCACATTCAAGTTCAGAACTTAATATATTTGAAGCTTTGAGCCAATTATTAAACCTCTTCACCTCTAATCTTAATGAAGATAAGTAGTTACAAAAATAATTTGTAGGCTTTTTAAAAGGGTAAACTATAATATATTAAACCACTTAACTCAATGTCTAGCACAGGGTAGCTGTGTTTATTAATATTACTTCGGTCATTTTTTTGAATTAGTAAGTAAATATTGCCACATTCACTAGGATTTGCGGTTATGGCTTTACTCTCTCAACAACAACGCTAGCTTTCAACAAGAAAGTAAGAAATTCACCTTAAGTCACTGAATGACTATATTTAAAAATCCAATTTTTTAAACAAATAATGGAACTTATTTCAATACTACAAAAATGAAATCTAACAATGGAATGTGGGTTATTCCGAACAACCAGTAACGTGGTTGATTCCTTTTATTAAGCCAAACTCTGCGTTTGATATGATTTTTGTTAGAATTTATGATGTCTGTGGGAATTAACCTCAGATACGTGGAAGGCATCTCTGGAAAAGACTAAAATATAAGTTTGCAATAAATCAGGAGAAATGCCCTGATGATAAAATGAAACAAAATGTGTTAGAGAATAATTATGTCAGCAAGTCTATTTTTTGCCTAGAAAGATAGTAAATAGTCTCAAATTTCGAAGCAAAGTTAATGACACTGAAAATGAATATGCTTTCAACTTAGCATCAACAGGACATATTATAGATAATAGGTATGTATATGGCTAACAATCACACACGCTCTCAAAGTGCATACACTTCAGCCAACAGATGGTATTACTCTAGTCATCAAACTTTATTTCTGTTAAGTAGTTTACTATACCTAATTAATAACTACCCTTAATCTGTTCCATAGTTTGCTCTTCGAAGATAAGCCCACAAATACTTGATCCTGCCAATGCTCCTTGACTATGCGTTATATTTAATTTGGTGGTTTTTGCAGGAGGATGGTTTCCAAAGGCCAGGATGGCAGATATCCAATATAATAATTTCTGTGTTCTAGGGTTGGGTGAATATAGAGCTGTAAGACAAGAACTCACCAATCAGATTAACAATAGCATCTCATTAGTTTCCTAATTGAACTGTAAGTGTAATACATATGTACAAAGCATGTTTTTAGCTACTGCAATATTATATTCATTTTCCAATGGTCTAAGCACATTCAATTATTGAACCTAAAGAAAATACAATTCTATAACTATAAAAATTCAAACTTGCTGGTTTGAACCTATTTTTTTCAAAGAATAGAAAATTCTATTCAATAATGACAATATTCTTAGGAGATCTTTTTTTCCTGCACTGTAACAATCAGATTTTAATTGTGAGTCAAGCATTAAATGTAACAAATAGCCAGTAGAATCAAATGATTATCTTTTGCTAAGTCAGTTTTCTTCTTGGTCCCTCTTTCTGATTACCCTTAAGAAAGCAGAATGATTTTTTTTTAATTCAAAGCAAGACAGAATTAAATATAAATGCTCAGTGAAGAGTGTGATAACATTTTCAAGTCTGTAGGCAAAAACTATATCCACATCTTTGCAGGGTAATTTCTTTAGAGGAAGATAACTCTGATAGGACAGTGGTTCATAAAGGTATTTTTGTCATTAGAAACACCACTATGAGACAATGCTTCCTGGCATTGAGAACAAAAATCAGCATTAATTTCTTTGCACATCTAAGGAAGACTATCAGAGACAGAAAAAAAAAAAGAAACTTAGCAGAGTAAAGTACAAAAAAAAATAGTAACATGGACTATGCTGTGTACTGACTACCACTGTGATTATGTGTAAGGAAAAGGTGGAATGCTTATTTCATGGACTGCGTTCAGTGTTATCTATCCCATAAGAATACAAACAGTTCTCTGTATTAGCAGAGTGACACATGAGTTGACACATAAGGTGAAAACAAAGGAACACTCAGCATTGAGGCCACTGAGAGACCTTGTTATAAAAAGGCCTGAAAAACATGGTCATCCATTAGCATCTGTGGAGAGCCTTCCCGTTAGAGGGATCCATTCCATCCTGGTCAAATGAAACTGAGTTTAAAGACATCAGAAAAAAACTGTCTAGGGATAAATTAATGCAAATTAGCATTGCAATCTTTATGCATTATCTGGAATTTCACATGAATCAAGTAAATATTACTTGCAGAGAATGTGGTATTAATTTCATAGAATTAGAAATGAAAATGTAATTTCTTTTGACCAGAATCATGATCTCTTAAATTGGCAAGTGAATTATGTTTGTTTGATACAGCAGGAACCAACAAGGGACACGTTTACCAACAGGAACATTTTAGTGTTGGATTTGTCTTGTCTTGTGTAAAATACACTATTGTTGAAAGTCTTTGTTTTTATTCACTGTCACTGATTTTTAAGTTGACTTTTCATTTTAGGATGGCTTCAGACTTACAGAAATATTGTGAATCTACTATAGGAAATTTCAGTGCTTGCTTTGGCAGCACATATACTATAGGAAATTTCCACACACCCAATGCCCAGTTTCATGGATTACGTATTACATTACTGCCTTTCATTTGTCAGAACTAATAAACCAGTACCAATACACACTAATAACTAGGGACCATACTTTATTCAGAACCCTTTAATTTTTCTCCTCATGTTCTTTTTTAAACTCCAGGATCTCATTCAAGGTACCACATCTAACTTTGTAGTCATTTCTCCTTAGGTTCTTACTGACAATGACAGTTTCTCAGACTTTGCTTATTTTTGGCAACCTTGACAGTTTTGAGGAATACAGGTCAGATATTTTGTGGAACATCCCCAGTTGAGACTTACCGAAGATTTTGTTTTTCACGATTAGACTAGTGTAACGAGGAAAACCGCAGATGCAAACAGGTCATAATTACAACATTCTGACATCCCAGCATTGACCAAGGCGCACAGTAACTCTTTTCCTAACATCTGCTTTGTCTTGACCAGCCTGGAATCAGGAGTCTCTCCTTCCTAAGGCCCCTAAACTTTGCTTCCCCCCAATCCTGCGCAAACACTAAACTGCAGCACTGTGTCTCTTATCAATTTATCCTGAGAAACACTGAACCAACAAAGGACACATTGACCAAACCACCCTATTCAGTATTTCCCCTTATTTGTCTGATTTATTAGGTTTCCATGACTGCCAGAACAAAACACGATAAATCGGGCAGTTTAAACAACATCGAGGTTGAAATTCCAAGAATTAGGGGCTGGTAGGTTTGGTGTCCTTTGAGGCCACTCTCTCTGGCTTGTGCACAGTGGACTTCTCACTGTGCCCTCACAGGGTCTTTCCCTTTTGTGTGCACACTTGTGGTGTCTCTGTGTGTCTAAACATCCTCTTCTCACAAGGACAGATATCAGACTGAATGTGGGCCCACACAAATGACCTCATTCAATCTTAACTAACTTTATAAAATCCTATCTCCAAAGAGAGTCACATTCTGAATGAGCCAGGGAAGGCATAGCACCGACATATCAATCAGAGAAAACACAGTTCATCCCACAGCACAACTTCATTTTGCTTCCTGTCCCTTCTCACTCCATAAGGACAAGGCTGTGACCACTTGCTATTTAGACACTTGCAGATACTGGAGATTAAAAGAATTCTCTTTATTACAGCAGTATTTTTGGATAAGGTTTTCCATTAAGTCTGAATTTATTTTTACGTGAAACACTTGAGGTTAAAAAAATAAGGGTATGTTAAGTGGTTTCCTCTATATAACCCCCCTATACACATTTTAATTATATTCTACACAGTCACTATAAGCATCTAACACTTAAATGGGAAGTTTTGCCTCTCCTTCTTGAAAGTGGAGAACTGATATAAAACATTCTAAATTTTACATTAGCACTTATAACCACAGGATTCTGGGAGGCTGAGGCAGGAGGATCTCATCTTTGAGCCCAACCTGGGCAACTTAATCACTTAGCAAAACCTTGTCTCAAGGGGATCATGGCATGTAGCTCAGCGCAAAGCCCCTGCATTCGATCTCCAGTACTGGAAAAAAAAGAAAAGAAAGAAACATGTGTCTGTTGTCCCATTTAGTTATCTTTTCAGATTTTTACTTCTATCAGTATTGAACCACTGGATATTTATTTATAGTTTGACTTATAATCCAAAAACTTTTGTTCATTTTATTGTTTTAAAATTTATTTTTAGATAATTTTTTATTTTGATTGATGCAAATGTATAGAGATAAATTTGGTGTTCAGATACACGTATGCAATGTAACGATCAACTTGAATTTTAAACCTACATTTTGAGCCAACACTTAGCTGATTCAACTCATTTACATGCATGCATCTTAGCCAAATGCTATCACTATGTGATTAATTCACATATTTGATAATTCTGGGTGGGACTTGAAACTGTATATGCCTCTTTCCAAGGGAAACCAAAGTAAGAGCTTGGAATATCCATCGGTGATCAACTGGTTCCTGTTTTTTAATATGGTGACAGCTAAGAACTGTGACTACAGTCAACTGGTCAAATACAGCATGATGGGCCAGGACGTAGTAATGTTTCATCTGGATTTGTAAGTACAGATGCTAAGGAGGCATTCGCTCAACCAGTTTACATATTGGACAAATATTCTTATAATCAAAGAGTTCTGATAATAACGACCAAGAAAGGCAAAATCACAATAAACTTTGTTACCAAAAAATCCAGCAAGAATAACAAAGATCTAAACATGCATAATTGGAAATAAACCAATTTTGATAACTCCACAAAGATACAAGTAGCTTAGTGTGTGATTAAAAACAAAGTAGGGTCTCATTATTTAGTGGGTTTTTGATTCTCTCTAAATATGGTTTCAGAATGTGTTACGTACAGGCACCACTCCACACAAGGAGTGCAAACATGTTCTGCAAACATCAGCAAGAACAACAAAAAAGGAAGTGGACCGAGAGATGAGCAGAAGGGAGAGGAGGGGAAGGGAAGGGGGAGGAAAATGGACTGCCGATGTGTTATGTACACGTACTAATGTCCCACAAGGAAGGTAAACATTATATACTATATATACGTACCAATAACTAAACTGAAATAAAAATATTTCCAAAAAGAGAAATTACATTTAAATCACAACTCTTCATTGAGCGTTTAATAATTCCAGTAAACATTATGAATTTTCCTAGATGTATACAAATTTTAAAATTTTTCCTAATGTAGACATTTGTTACAGCCTTTGAATTTCTCTCTATGTGAATCAGCAAAATTTCAAAATTTCAGTATGGAGATGTTCGTTTTTGTTTGTCCTCTTTTTTTATTCTGAACTGTAGTTTGAATCCAAGTTCTTTACACTGAGCTATATCCCCAGCCCTTAAAGAAATTTTTTTTGAGACAAAGTCTTGCTAAGTAACTCAAAGGCTCGGGCTGGGCTTAAACTTATGACCCCCTGCCTCAGTCTCTCATTGGGCTTGTTTATTTTTCATTAAACTACAAAAAAATTAAATTAAACTATAAAATCAAAAGAACCACCCAGGACACATGACTGCACAAGTGAATCCAGTAAGGAATAGGGAATGATTACAAAGAATAAAGGTTTGTGAGTCTTGACTTCCCCCTTTTTTAAGGACTCTGTGGATTGTCAGATCTAAATCAGAGAGCAAATTATGCAAGTATTTAGAGATTCTCATAAAAAGAGTGTTTTAAATATAATTTCAATGAAATTCAGACTGTAATTTAAATATTTGATGCAGCTGTAAACTCTACATCAATTTTTCAATGACTTTGTGAAATGAATTGGAGCGGTTCCACCAATAAGGTAATAACTGATTTCCAAAGTATCCAATTAGGATATCTGGTGAAGGTCAGTACTGCTTCAGTTACTTTGACCTGAACTGAAGAAATATAACAAATACAATGTTGTGATAGACATTTCATAAATAGTACTAGTTTTGAAATCTTGTGAATGTTTGAGAAAATAGTAACCCCGGCCAATGGACACATCTAACTGAAATATAGGTGACACATTACTTTTAGATAGAGGCACTAAGCACCATAAGAAGTTACTCACATAATTGTGATGGGGCATTTGCTAACGTTTTGACATTTCCATGATTTAGAAAATTTGACTGAAAGCAACCGTTTCATAAACTCTGGGCATGAAAAGGAAAATTGTACTCAGCTCAGTTTCAGCACCTTTAGGAGACTATATATATTGTACTGCAGACTTGTAAAATAGACAAAAAAAAAGAGGGAAAGAAATGGGAGAGAGGAAGAGAGAAAGCAAAATTAGCGTAGTTGCCAGCAAGGATTAATTACCAAAGTTGTTTAACTAGCTGTAAATTTTTAAAATCTGTTGGTTGCTTCTTTTGTGTTTTTCTACTGGGTATTACATACATTGTTAACTAATATTAAATAGTATTCAGATTTCTAAAATAAGACAGTAGATCTTCATGGTTTTAAGGTCTGGAGGACTGCAGAATTACCTTTCAGTTCTGGCTTCAATCCTCCCAAACTGAGGGATCCCTTGAATAAGTCAACTTCAACAAGTCTATTTTCTCAATTTTGAACACAGTTGTTAATTTTCGCATCATACAGTTCTTATAATTGGATAATGCATATAAAGTATCTACAGCAGCATATGATAAAACAATCATTATTAGCAGCAATATTAGATGCAGGAGTAGTAATTGTTAGTGTTACACAAGTTCCCTTTGGTCAGGTAATATTTTTCTAATAACTTGACCAAACATCTTTTCACCCTGATTTTTACAAAATGGAAACAGCTAATTAAATATATTTGATTCTCTTCTGCCCTGGTCCATTCATTCTACAAGGATGACTACTTGCCTCTGTACCAAACAAAAACCTCTATCTGTTGTATGATGTTTTGCAGTGCGTGTGATTATTCTGCTTCCCCTGTGTTTGTAAGATTTATTATCCACTGATTTAAGTGGAACAGGCCACAGAGAGAACTAAAATATATTTACATCAAGTGACTACATTTGATCTTTAAACAATATTGGGGACAGGACCATCAACCACTAGAAGTGGAAAATCCACATATAACTTTTGGTTCCCCATAATAGCAACAGGAGATGGCTATACAATTACTATAATAGTACAGTATTACTACAATTAATGATATAAAATGAATATTTAATAATGCATCTTGACGTTTATATTTCTCTTTTACTACAAATAACATTATATATGATCTACATATGCAGAAATTTTTATTAATTTGAAATTTTTACAACAATTTGAGTGTATTTTACGGTCGTAGGTGATACAACAGATTATTACAGACATACATTTTGGGCTTTCGTGACATATCTAACCTTTTCTTAATTTTCCCAATATTTTATGCATAGAAATCATTTATGAATTTTTTCAAATTGTTGCGCAGATCTTAGAAAAATAAAACAAAAAATTGTACAAAGTAGACCACAAGATTCAAGCAGTCACAGTTCAAAGCCAACTGTAATTAGACTGCAAAAAGTTGGTCCTTTCAACATGAGCTGCCAGCAAACCAGCAAATACAGTCCTTCCCTTTCCGTGCTGGTGGGAACCAACAGCAGCAGAGTCGGCTTGTAGACACTGCGTTGCCTCTACAGAAAGTTAGTGAGTGGTTTGAGAGAACTGATTACAATATTCATAATAAATTTAAAAACCAAGATAATGCTGAACATGGATTTTCTTACCCTTGCTCAGACTCTTGGAAAAGTGACTGTAAAATAAGTGTAGAAAGTAAAATGAAAATATAAAACAATGAAATGCTTAATTTTAAAGAACTCAATTATGAGTTATGGAGAGTCCCAGCAGGGGTGCCCTGCGGTTCACAAATCGGTCCGCTGTGTGCACTGTTCCATCAGGAAGCACTTGCTCTCGTTTTATTTTTCTAGATAAATCATCCAGCAAAGCATCATAAGTATCTTTAGGTAGTAAGCACGAGCTTTCCACAGGGAAAGTTTTGATTTTCTTCTCAGTTTGAAGTTGGAATAAACTGTTTAAACATCAAAATGATTAAGTTATTATTCCTATAATCAACTTCTTTCTTTACACCTTAATTACTATAGATTTGTAGAAGAATGAATTATTTTAAACGCCAAAGAAAAAATGCTTTCAGCCCTGAAAATTCCATAAAGGACCAACAATGTCATTCAAATACTATTTAAAATAGGGTTACCAGACAAACCATATTTCTCACTCAGATAATATCTCTATATGTGCCATCTATCCTTTTACATATATAAGAAAACTTTTATAATAATTTATCGACTGTACCAGATGTAGTACAATAATGGAGCAAAGATGCATTTTCATTTTGAGCAAGGAATTTACCCTGCCACCTGAGTTCTCATGCCATTTTTATGTATTTCACAGTCTGTGTTCTAATTTTAAATTAGGATTTTGACGTGTATATTTATACATAGCCATTCTTGAATCAACCTGTAACTGTAAGCCTGTGGGGAGTGACTGTGTTTGAACATCTGGACTCACCACATGTTTTCAGCTGGAAATGAAGCATCACTTAGAAGACATGGGTTTTGAAACAGAAGAAGTGGTATGACATTCCATAGGTGATCCAGATGATGAGAAATGGATTCTGAACATGTAATTTGAGATTTATTGTAGCAAACAGGGGTATAAAAATGATATTTAAACTGAAGTAGTTTTACTAAAGGCTTATCGTATGTTTTTCTCTTCACACAAATAAATAGTCTGATTAACCTTTGAACAAAATAATAACAAATGGCATTATATGACAGTCTAGTTTTTATGATATATTCTGTAAAAAAAAATCAATGATTATCTATATCCCAAAGAGGCTAACAATCTCTGAGATAACATCAATTTTTCAGCACTCCTAATCATATTTTGTGTTCATTAAACATATATTAAGGATGATATAGTCTTTTGGAGGCAGCAATATAATTTCTTTTAATCTCAACTAGAAATCTGCCTTCATTATATAGTTGCCTAATGTGTAGTATAATTTCTTATAATACTTAAAAGGAAGTATGGATCCCAGCTTCTTTGGTAGAAACTGAATTAACCTCTTTATTAGAACCCTATGGTTTGTATTTACAATGGATGTATCTGTGAGCAGACACTAATTAATTGGAATCTGTTACCTTCTAAAAGGAATCTTAAAGCATTTAAGATTTGCCTGTCCAGATTAAAGAAAAACACTGAGAGCTAATTTAAAAAGAACTTTTCTGAAATGTCAGCAGCCCTTTAATCTAATGAAGAAAGTTCATGATAGGAAAGACTCTTTAATCTCTGACTTTTCACACTACGAAACCAACAATCTAACCGTTCTCAATGCATGCATGCTTATTTATGAATTTATCATGTTACGTATATTGTTGTTAGGGAACATTCATGCTAATGTATAAATTAAGATGGTTTTGTCATCTTCTATATACACAGTCTTAAGAAAGTAAACAAATGGGCCCTTTATTTTTTAATTAGGTTGTTTCTATTTGAATTCATGCACTTACTCATGGATCATGGCTGAAATCATTCACCTGGTGCTCAGGTTAGGTATCTAAAGAATGGCGAATGAAACCTGTTTTTAGTAAAACTGATTAAGTATTAATGGTCTTGATATGCTTAAATAAAGTTCTTTAAAACACTTTCTGATTAACTTTCTGGGAAAGATTTTAAAACTAAAAATAAACTTCATAATTTTGCATTTGGTCGAGTAAACAGGTTTTCCTGTGTCAGCAGCCATTGCAACAGAGCACAGCTGTTTGTTCTCATATCTGTAATGAACAGTGTGCAAAATGTGCATAGAAATGTTATTGATAACTTAGTGTAAAGAATACATATGTATTTCATTCCACGTTTATGGCTATGTGACCTTTAAAATATAGACAGCCACCATAAAATAGCCAATTATCATTTTACAATTATATTAATTCTTAACTTATATGGACAGTTCTTGTATTTCACTTTTTTTTAAGATGACTTAAAACACAATTTCAGTCCAGAAATTTTTTCCTAAGGGTCAGCTTTGACTTTACCTGCGGGCAGCATGAAAAAGCTGCTGTTTGCCACTTCTAAGTCACCAAAGATTAGCAAGGAGCTTTGATTTGTAGGCTTCACACCACAATCTAAAAACGTATTTAAGAGCAGTAACTGCACCATAAAACTAACTGGAGTTTCCTCATTATCTATTTTTGCCTGTTATTTAAGGGATTTTTTTAACTCTTTGTATTCATGTTATAATATTAATGTCATCATGCAAAGGTCTCAGATTATGGTCTTTTTTTTACTTTTTGGTAATTTCAAAATAACTGTCCATTATTCCAGTGAAAGACTCATGTGATTCTGTAGAACTTTCACACTAAAATACATGTAGAAAATCAAGGAACATTTCACTAGACCGATGCCACATCAGTGAAAACAGAATCTATTTCAACAAGTTATAAATAATTGATGTAGAACATGTGCTGAGGATGAGTGGAAATCTCTCACAGATAACAAGGAAATGAAATCTTTTCTTTTTAACTATTGTTATGTCATTGAAGACCTCAAAACTACATTGCCCAAGTTCCTTCTTAGCTAATACTATTTTTGCCACATTAAACTCAGCAATATCAAAGTACAATAATGATTATACCACCTAAGCAGATATTATTGAAGACTCAGAAAAGCATCCAGCTTGTGATCTAACTCAACACTAAATGAAACTGAAAGGAAACTTTTCTAAACTTTCTCCAGAGAAAAGTTCAAATTCTAAAGAACAGGACATATTCTTTCATATTCTTTTGGGTATTTTGAGTAACGTTGGGAGTTATTACTGAAAAGTTTTATTAATAAGAAGGATACTTCTTGTGATTTAAAAACAGTTTCTGTCTGAATTGGTTTAAAACTCCGAGGCCCTGGAAATCACATTAATTATGTACTTACCCCTAACAGATAGTCAAGAGTTCTCACACTGTTGGCGTAACTAGAGATTGAGTGAAAACAAAATGAATATGATACTGACTGTTCATAAATCATTACATCAGGCATAATTTTTGACGTGTAGTAATACAAATTTGGTGTTTTTGTAATATATCAAAAATCTAGAATGTGCCTTTTTGGAGGAAAGGAGATGACTGGACTGAACCATTTCAGTAATTTTAAAATTAATGCTGAAAAGTTTCCAAAAAAATTACATATACCATTTTGTTGAGTGTAGGCATTTCTTAGGAGGAAAAGTCACATGAGGTATGCAAATCAGATAAATAGGAACACTAAAAACTTTTAAAATCTAAACAGTTTGTAAGTGACTTTTCTAACTGTAGAACTCCAAGAACTCTCATGCAAGACGTAATTTTGCTAACTGCATATTCAAATTTGGTAACTGAGTAAAATGCATTTCTTTTTCATTCATGCTTGAGAAATGCTATTCTTGACGCCTTTTTTCTGTTTGTCATCAAAGAGTTTCTTCTAAGTTTCCTGAAAATCCTCTGCATTTTACGGACTGTAAAACTTCTCTCTACCTTCACACTGACATTTATTTCACATCAACTTCTTCTTGGTTTTTTAGTGCACCCTACAAGAGACTTTAAAATGAACTCTTTACATTCCTGCCACCTACCCTACACCCCTCAAAAATTCACTGCAGCAATAATTCTTTCCTCCTTTAATTTTCACATCATAAGTCAATTGAATATTTTACATACATTCCCCATAGACGTCAACCTTTTGTAAGTGAAATTGGAAAATGAAATAAGTCATGCACAGGAACAAGAATCACAAGTCTTTCGATGAATTATGTATTTTTTGCATGCAAATGCTGCTATTTCCACAATACTTCACTGTTAAAATTGTGCTCTGTTAAGATTTGCTTTACTCTTATGTTACATATTTTATTTTATGTCAGAGTTAAACCCATTAACTATCTAAATGTTACCATGATGATTCCAGATTACCAGTATATAAATACTTCCTGAAGAATTTGATTAGTAGTAGTTCCTATATAAAATATCCTTCACAGAAAGAATATGACAGATATATAAGGGTAGGATATCTACATACAGTTAAATCAGAAGGTCAAGTAAAAGAGGTTTCATTATTAAATTTGACCGTTGCTTTCAGTCCTGATCATATGCAGCAATGTAATTAGACTTCTAAATTATTGGCACCCTGAGTAGGAAAACAGAATGCCATCCAAATTACAAGTGACTAATACTACAGGATGCACTTATCATAAGTGAGCAGAGGAAAATTTTACAAACCTGTTGACAATATCACTCCTACATTCTCTATAGACTCATAAAATATTCTTAGTATGTTTCTGGGATCATAGTTTTTCCAGCAATATTGGCAAAGCTGACCAAACTCCCCTGAGTCAATCTTATTTTTAAAAATAATGACAGATGGAAAAGGAGTTGGGTTATAAACAAAGGTGACTTATTAAAGGCACAAACTTGAGAAACACTGGGGTATCATGCAATATATGAATGATCAACATCCTTGCATTTTTTCCCTTAATCTCACAAGCATCTCACTTGTTTGCACTCCCTGTAAATTGTCTACATATGTACTCTTGCTAACACCTACGTGGTAAACACAACACTTCCTTCAGAATAAGTAATTTACCCCACATCTTAATGGTTTGGTCAAACCCTACAAGTTATGTGCCTTATCACTGGTTTCATCAAACTATAAAAGTTAGGGGAAAAAATACAACTAATTAAGCATATATATAGCACAGTGAAGAAGCCACGGAAGGGTTACGGATTACACAAATGACAGTGAATAATTCAGTGCATTTAGAAATACGATAGATTACGAACTGCACCAACGGATCCAGTCTGAGTTCAACTTCCAGCTGCGCAACTGAAGCTCCTGGAAATGCAAACAATCATTTAGCTCTTGCTCCTTCATGTAGTGGCAGTTTTTCTTGAGAAATTATTTACATGAAGGAAGATTACTGAAAGGGGGGAAAAGCAGTTCAACACAAACTAGGCATCTTTTTAAAAAGTATTCATGGTTTAGTGTGTTAAAGTGTAATGATGTCACAAATAGAGAAATCTTAACTGCATCTTACCTGGAGTAGCAGAGTATCTTGATAGTGTTGAGTACCAAAAAGATGCAAGTCTCTACATT
Organism: Hystrix cristata; assembly: GCA_004026905.1. Taxonomy (NCBI): domain Eukaryota; kingdom Metazoa; phylum Chordata; class Mammalia; order Rodentia; family Hystricidae; genus Hystrix; species Hystrix cristata. Next base: position 66,894 of record PVJO010003082.1, on the reverse strand, counting down.
AGAGAACAAGGGGGCGTTTGCGCTCTCAGTTTAGCAGAGCTACAGTGTTCTATGCATAAGTAATGAATTGCCTCTTCAAAGTCGTCCTGACCACCGTGTTCACGGGCACTAGTTAGAATCACTGCCCGAAAGCTGGCTGAGGCTGCCTCTGCAGCCTTCTGTCTGTGCACAGAGACCTAATATATGAGTGTGCCAGAGAGCATCCTCCCTCCTCCCCCTCCTTTCTGCGTGGTCTTTCTTCCTCTGTATCTCAATGTGCCTCTCTCTCTGCCTCCCTTCTCTCCCTCTCTTTCCGCATCTCTCTCTCTCTCTCTCTCTCTCTCTCTCTCTCTCTCCCTCCCTCCCTCTCGCTCGCTCTCTCGCTCTCTCTCCCGCTCTCTCTCTCTCTCTCTCTCTCTCTCTCTCTCTCTCTCTCTCTCTCTCTCAGAGTTATCAGGCTTATTTGGAGAGTCAAAGAGGATAGGCTGGCAGGCAACAGTGCAGCCCTCCACCCCCCTGCTGAGGCACATGAATGTGTTGTGAATAAAGACAAAGCCCCAACCAGTGCGGCACGCTACTCCCTGGAAAAGCTCTGCAAAGATAGGATACGGTGCACGTCAACTCCGCAGCCAGGCAGGCAGCGCAAGCGGAGATGGATCGTGTTCCCCTTGCTCTCCTCCTGGGGACTTCCATCATAAAGTTCTGGCTCAGGATCCTGCCTTTCCTCCAGGGGACCATGTTTTCTGCGGATAGTTCTTTCCCTAACTGTCTGAACACCTTGAACAAAAGTATTTTAGATAGTTTCCCATTACGTTAAACTTGGAAATCCTAGCTGATCCCCGAGTTGTTGTCAAACTAACTGTATTTTTCAACTTTAGAATATACCAGTAAAGATTAGCTGTGCTAAGTCCCACGTAAATTTTCTATGGTTCTGGAAGATGGATAGATGGATTTTTCTAGTCTGAGTATTCTTGAGGGACTGCCTGGAGAGGGGATGTGGAGTGGGGAGATCTGTGAGCAGACAAACAAACAAAAAGCATCTGTAGCTCATAGGTGCCGAAAATAGACAGTGAGAGAAACTAAAGTGAAATTGATGGATGAGTCTGGAAGAACAGCGCTGCAAAGGAAGGAACAGAGGAAATAAATGGGACTCATGATTCCCTACCACTCAGCTTTGATAACTGACGGCATCTTATCTATATAGTTTATGCTTTGCGGTGGTTTTTGCAAGTAATAAGACATAAATAAAAATGAGATACTATGTAACCTGTACTTCGGAATTACTCATAAGGTAGTAGTCTGCAGGTATTTCTAAAGAACATTAGAATTTTTTCTGTACTAAAGAAGATACAGAAAGTTACAGAACCAAGAATGTAGAACCACGGGACACAGACCCTAAATGTGGGTCCCAGTCACTTCACACTACAAGAATGATACTTTTAAATGTCCAATAACTCACTCCAGGCGTTACTTCTTGGAAAATTAATTTAAGTCTACATTAGAATCAGACATATCTTTAAATTGTGCAACCTGTGAAAGACATGGTGTCTGGAGTGGAATACTTGTTTATTTCTATACCGTATGGGAGTAAATTGTGCATCTAATTAATCCAGGGCTAGAGGTGACCAAGGGTCTAGAATGCTTGCTATTCCCACCACCCTCAACATGGTCCAAGACAGTTACTCAGACTATAGCCATCAGACTGATATCCAGACTTCAGGAAGAAAGACCAATGAGAATATGTTGCCTACATAAAGACGTATCCTGGAATTTGAACACGACATTTCTTTCACCAGATATTAGTCATAAGGACAGAATTTGTTGCAAGATTGACCAGAAAGCAGAAGATCTATTTGAGATGCCCATGTGCATGGCTGAAGATCTGAGGATTCTCTTGCTAAGGAAGAAACTATAGAAAAAACAGAAAAATAGTGGCATTTTAAAGATAGTGGATACTCTAAATGCCACGGCAACCACTCTACCTTCACTTCATTGTACAGCTATAATTTAATTTAGAGAACTGATCACCTCTTCAACAGAAGATGTTTGCTCCAAGCCATTTATGGTAATAGCATCACAATGGCAAGTAAATGTTTCAAAAACCAAGTCCCAAAACAATGAGAACATGGTATTCACTTGGTGGCAGCTATAGTTTCAAACATGGCATATTTTCTCACCTTGTCCCAATTAGAATGAAGGGAAACAAAAAAGAAAGGCTGTTAAGATTCAACATGGAAAGAGGGAAGAGAAGAAAGGATGAAGAATAATGGAAGGGATTCAACATGGAAAAGGGGATTTAGAATTAGTTTAAAGATGACTATGCAGATTTTTTAAGGCAATTTGAGGAAATCAACAAACTTTTGATTAACCAAACCATGAAGCCAATATTAACTCTGAACTTCTGGCTTTGTGCACAAATGTGTAACACTACATTTAAGCCACTATGATATGCATTTCTCTTAGTGAATGAAGAATTTATAGTTGAGAGTGTTTGGTATATCATTCTTTGTCCTATCATTAACATGATTTATGAAATTCTATGATTTTGTTGTACATACATATTTTAATATTTAAAATAGAATATTTAAATGGCATTATTAAATTTCCACTTATATGAGACTTCAAAATTGTCAATATATTTATTTGAGGAGGTTTCTAACAATTTACTTTTCACTAATGTTGCACTGGGATTAATTTAAGTACAATTTGTTGTTGAGTGAGGGACAGGATAAAAGCTCAATAGATTTAAATAGCTGCTTGCCGTTTGTTAGAATTGTTACTTTGCAGGACTTAACTAGAATAATAAACCATCAGTAGGTCCCCTCTCACTTCAGGCTATCAAAATAATTATTGCATTTTAATAGATACCATTTCCTCATGGATATATTCTTGCTTTAAGTATTTGCCATGTATAAACTCATATAATCTTGATGAAAGCTTTATGAGAACTATATCCTAATCTCAATGTATAAAACAAAATAGGAAATGAAGTTACACACATAACCAAAACTACTACAAGAGGAAAAAAATATCTAAATAGTCAAACATCAGTTAAGGAAATTGATATTGCAATAAAAAAAAAAAAAAAACTCTTCCCAGAAAGAGAAAAAAACACACCAGGCCTAGATAAGTCTAACTGCCAAATCAGTATTTCAAGAATGAAATTACATCAGTTATCACCAAAACATTCAAGCCCTTTTCATAAATAAAATAAGAGAAAACATTGCTCATGTCATTTCATGACACCGGAATTAACTTGGTAATAAAACTAGACAAGGACACTACAAAAAAGGAGGAACGTATATAGCTCAGAAACTAAATTGGAGGGAAGGTGGGTGGAGTAAAAGGATAAAGGATTGAAACAAAAACGAATTGAGATGTGTTGGGTATGTGTACCAACTCCACGCAAGCAATGTAAACATTATGTACTCCAAACATGTGCAAAATAAAATAAGAAAAAGGTCAAAGGAGGGGTTCAGGGGAAAGAGAAGGAAGAGAAACACGATGAAAAATGAATAAATACGTGCTATATACATGTCCTAGCTTCCTACAAGGAATGTAAAAACATGTACTATGTAAGTGTACTGAGAAACTAAAAAAAATTAACAAAATAGTATAAGGAAAATCCAGTAATATATGAAAATGATAAAATAGTATGATGAAGAAGGCTTTACTCTAGAATTTCACATTTTAAATAATATGAAAGTGTTCATGTAATTGATCATATTACCAAATTTAAGAGAAAAGTTACATTTTCATTTCAAAAAATGTACAAAAATGTTTGAAAAATTCTATATCCATTCACAGTAATTAATATTCTCTATTTTTACCCTTTTACTCAACTTTCTATTGAATGCTTAGCCATAGTAAAAAGACGAGAAAAAAAAAATCATTGACATAGACTGGAAAAAGTAGAAGTAAAGCCAACTTTATAATTAGTCAGTCTTTTCACATATATAGAATGTACTGAGAAATATCTGAATTAAAAAGGATATTAGAGGGGTTGGGGATTTAGCTCAAGTGGCAGTGTTTGCCTGGTAAGCACAAGGTCCTGAGTTCAATTCCCAGCACCAAAAAAAAAAAAAAAACCCAAAATCAAAAAGGATATTAAAATTAACAGCTGAATTTAGCAATAGCAAAGAATAAAAGTTATATACCAAAGTCAATTGACATTATAAATACTACCTGTAAATAATATAAAACCAAAACTGTATGTATATGTATATTCATATAAAAACATTATTTACTTTGAAATAGCATCAAAAACCCAAGATAGGTAAAGATAAATTTAACAAACATACGTGTACTGCTATAAACATGCATATGCAAGTATTACTGTAGTATGATGATGATAGCTATTTGGGGAAGATAAATCCTGGAGGCAGCCTGTATACTCACCAACAGATAACTGGAAAAACAAACTGTGGTATCTATATATAATGGAATACTACTCAGCTATAAAGAAGGAAAAATTAGAGTCATTTATAGGGAAACAAATGGATCTGGAAAACATAATATTGAGTGAAATAAACCAGACTTGCAAGCTTGAATACCACATGGTATCCCTCATTTGAATGAGGCAAAGTACAAAGAAAGAAAGAGATAAAATATGGATATAAAAAAAATAGAACAAATCTCACGTAATAGGGAACATGTCTAAGAGAACAAGATAGGGCAAAGGGGAAGGGGAATTAGAACTCAGAAGAATAAAGATATCCCAAAAATAGGAACCTAATAACCCACATTTAAAACACTAACACATATACTATGTGCTACAGTAAACTTTATGTAGTTGTGACTTAATACTGCATCTGTGTGGCTGTTGGCATTGCTTGTTGTTACATGTAAATGGCACAGTGTATTATAGTCTGCAAGTTTGCATAATTTTGGATAAATTTTAATAAAATTTTTTTTAAAAGTATGTGTAATACTATACATATAAAACGAAAAAAATAATTACTGAGGGAACTCAAGACTAAACCCGTGTTCATTGCCTAGAAGAATTAACACTAAAAATATGTCAGTTTTCTCCAAATTGCTAAAAACAGGGAATTCAAGACAGGTGTGATGTCACATCACTATAATCTGGGAGGCTGAGGCAGGAGGACTGCAAATTCAAGCCCTGCCTAGGCAATTTAGTAATTTAGGGAGACCCTGTCTTATAAAATAGGTAGAGAGTGTCTGGGCATGAAGGTTCTCAGTTCAATCCCCAGTACCACACACACAGATGCATGCACACACACACGCATGCATGCATGCACACAAACACACACATAAAGTGTGAACTCAAGTCCTATTATAATTAAAGGTGGATAGTAGGGAAGGCACATTTTAAAATATTTATGGAAATATAAAGGACCTATCAGGATCAAAATAATCTTGCAAAAGAAAATCAGAGTTAAAAGATTTATACCACCTGTTTTAAAGACTTAAAATAAAATTACCAGTTAAGACAGTGTGCTATTACATGTAGATATAAAAGCTAATGGAACTGAATAGCATTTAGAAATAGTCCATGATCATAGTGGTAATTATAGTGCTCATATGCAGTTCTGTATTCTCTTCTAAAATGGATGGATTTTATTTTATGCAAATTATAATTCACTAAAGTTCAATTTAAAAGACATAAGGATGAAATTAAGCCACTCTCCATGAAGTATTGTATCTGATATCAAAGCCTTAGTAACTGATAGGACTACAATTTAAACCCTTAATCTTTTTTTTTTTTTTTTTTTGGTAACCACCTCTATATGCTAAGTGGATAAGTTCAGAAGTATTTTGGAGTTTCAAGAGTAGAATTTTTAGGTTAAACAACAAGTCAAGAAACAGACAGAAGAAACAATGGTGGACTTTGACCTTTCCTGGAACTGGAATGTCACTCGTACTTGAGACAGTTCTAGCGATGAGCTTTTCAATTAATCTTTCCCCATTGTGTCTTTCTGATGTATTTGATTCTATAGGTAACTGGTTTTTACTTGTTATCTATAAGCTTATTTTACTTCACACCTTCTGAGCTTCCGCTGATTTGTCTTAGGCATTCTGCTTTATAACTTCAATCTGCCATAATCTCTTCCCTTTATAGCACTCTCTCTTTTTCACTGCTTAATGTTTTCCACTGCCTCTAGTCCAGATTTCCACTCACCAAAGGGACATATGATGGACCCAATAAATATGGCCTAATTTACACCAGCTTCATCACAGGACACAGGCAAGGAATAGACAGGCTTTGTGTGTGGTGTCCAACCTCTGATATATTAGGCATAGTCTACGACATGAAGTTTATCTGTTAAAAATGTGGGTTCTTGGATAGAATTATAAGTGTGGCAAATACCAGTACTAGCATGTCTAATATAATATGATATATAGATATATGTAATGATATATGTAAATATTTTATATGTATATATGCATATATAAATGTATACTATAAGGAGATATATTCCTCCTAGACAGTACAGATCCTAATGACCTCACAATCCTAATCCTTCCTCTATTATCCCATCCTACCCATTTATACAATATGTGTTCTCACAAATTTAAAGAATATATGTATGTATGTATCCAATTGGGTGGCTGGGTATATACTTGCTCATAAAAAATAATTTACCCCCTTAGATGTTACAATAAAATAATATAAATTTCATTTAGAGAATTTTTTTTTTAGTGAGAATGAATTCCTGGCACATAAACAGGATTGCTTGTAGTTTCTCAGACTCTTAAAGAATACCAAGTTTGTATTTGCATGTGAGGCCTCCTATGTTTACAACTCCTCAAGTCAAATTAGTGAATGATGGCCCATAAATAGATAATTAGAACAACACAAGAGGCTAATAATTGAACATTAGTCATGCCTACTGAATAGAGTGAATATGGTTCATTCCCTTCAAAATTCTGCTTAGCAAATTAATTTCTAATATAATAAAGAACCCATTATTTCATTTGCCTTCCTGCATTTCTGTTTGTAGTATAGAAAAATGAGGAAAAACACAGCTACAAAATGATGAAATAAAATTTGACCTTAGTAAAGCTAAATTTTAATATGTAATTTTCTAAGAAAATATTACAGAATAGAAATATTAAAAGTTAGAACGATGCAAAAGATTTTGGCGAAAAAAGTAACATTTATGAGAAAACATGTACTCCTGTATTTGAATGTGTCATTATTACTGCCCTCACATTTAGCTGAGACAGCCGAAACTGGGCAAGCAGGATGGTCCAATTCTATCTCATGTTTTGGCATTTTGAACAGTAAATGTGAGTTTATTATTATAATGTTGACCTTATAATACTTGAACTAAGTGCTTGAGATACTACATTGAATTCTACTAATAGCAGGGAATATATTGCCTAGGAGACAATTATTTTCAATTGGTTGATACTGGCGTATTTTGGGGGCTTGTTTGGAGGTTCTAGCAGGAGAGTGCAGCTACTTATATACCCCTGACCGAGGAACGGTCCTCCTCTATCGAGGGTGGTTGTCCTCCTTGATCGAGCACGTAGCTTCAGGAGGGACACACATGGAGCAGTGAGGGAGGAAGGGGACACCCACCTAGCCAGCCAGATCAGTTGAATCAACCCTGGTGATCAATGAGGTGAAAGATGTCGCAGCCAGATCTCCCTCACAGCCGATATTGGCATACATTGTATAAAATCAATTGATATAAAAATCAATTTCCTGTAAATTCTAAACCTTAGTCTTTTTTTTTTTTTTTTGCCTCCTAGAGACAAACAAGAACACACTAATCTCTATATCCTCGTTAGGATAATGTTTAAAAAAATCTCAATTCTTTATTGCCCCTTGACCCGACTTTCTGTTATTTAAGAAAATCCTGACTAAATTTCACTATTTTTGCATATGACCTGGTTTACAGTTCTTTTATGTTTCTACACAAAGTTTAACGAACTTACCACAATTTTTCAAATTCTTTAAAGGTTCGTTTTCAGATATATTAGATAGTACCATTTCTCTTTGCCTAATGAATTTGCTTTCCTTTTTTTATGGTAACAAAGCCTTTCATCCCTTTTGAATGCGACCTGCTCTTGTTCATTCTGTGTCATCCTTGAGCTCAAGTAACTAAAGTAGAGTTAGGCTCAAACACTGTCTACTGAGAATCATTCAGAAAGGAACATATACTTAGGTTGGACCACCTTCAAACTGAAATTGGATCCACGGAGGAAAGAAATCTCTCTTTTCTCCATGTTGTTACATCACACTTATAACATTAGGCCAACTGGCGACAGTCGTGCCATTAAATTTTACCTAAGAAACAGTGAGTGTACACGCTATAGAGGAAAGAGGAGCTTAGTGATGAGCGAAGACAGATCCTTGTCAATACCTTACGCCAGATGATCACGAAGCCTCTCCTTGAACTTCTCATCTGCTGCAGACATAAATTCTCTTTACTTCAGCCCACTGAGAAATATTTGAATGGCAGCTCGAGGAGCCCAACACATGATATCATCCTAAAGTATCCTGTCAGGTATAGACACTATATTTGATGGAACTTCCTGGGATTTGACCGTTTCTTACCAGATATGTCACCAGATACCTGTCCTCTTCTGTCGACCCTGGATGGTACTTTATTTTACTTAAATGTACAGCTATACACATACTCGCACTAAATATGACCCCATAATTCAGAAATTAGCTACCTTGTGCAACTTTATCATGTAAAAATTTTGAGAAGTAAGTTTACAGTCTTCATCAGTGTTATTTATTTAGAATTTAGAGCAGGATAGTTACTCAAGGCCGGCCATCAGTGATTACCTCCTGTTATCTATGCTCTATGTGAAATGGCATAGTTATAGAAGTACTTACTGTAACATAATGTTAAATTAGAGATTTTGGTTGCGGCACAAAGAGAAAGCAGTGAGAAAATTATAGTCTGGCCTTTGCAAAGGAGTTAAATCTTATAAGACTGTCAAAGGCATTAAGGTTATGAAAAAAGGGCCAGGTGAAGATAGGAGACAACTTCTATGTGGAGAGTTTCTTTGGAGAAAAGATGCTTCTTTTCCATTCCCCACAGGGTATAGAGGGTAAACCAACAATTAAGCAGAACTGAGCCTGATGGAAGTCTGTGTAGTTAAGAAGCGTGCTACCCAAGAAATACAGAGGTTTAGAAATGAGCCACTTGGCTGGGTGTAAAACAAAGGATGAGATCCTATTGCTCTGGAATTTGCCGGTTTGCTTCCATAAACATGATTTGTTAGAACAGACTATTATATATTGCCCGTACCAAGATATACACCTGGACAGAAAGAAAAGAGGGGTATAGTGGAGGCAGAGATAAGCAGAAGGCCAGTCGCAACTTAAAGTATTTCTCAGAAGATGAACTAAAGGGACAATAAATCCTCAATTTTCCAATAGTGAGGGCATGGTTATGAGAGAGCTCAAAACAAACAAGGAAACCAGACCAGGGGAGACTTCCCACCAACGATAATACATTGCTGGGACACTCCGATGTGTGTTTACATCACAGATTTATGGAGAAGTTGCAAACGCATTCCTGGAAGATTCAGCTTTCAGTACTTGCTAGTTCTGGAGAATGTAAATTGCACCGCCAATTAAGATTTTCCTGCCCTAATATGTAATATTTAATCTCCTTCTTTGACCCTAGAAATATCAGAAATGCTGTAAGCAAGATGAGATAAAAGAAAAGACCATGTCTGTCTTCCCAGCTTTTCAATTAGAATGTTCTGATAAAGTGAGAGATTATCTCAAATACTTTAAACAAAATATAGAAGTTTTATTAATGTGAAAACATACATAACTTTTGAATTGCATGTGTTTTCAGCTTAAAGTGGCCATAAAGTATCTGGCTGTACTAGAGAGTTTAGAAAATCCAGCTATCTGCTTGAGTTTTCATCTAGGCCGGGAAAGCGCTTCGTTTCTAAGAAAACTGAAAAGGCCAGAAGAAAGGAAAAGACATATTCTGACTGTGTTAAAGGTCCTGTTGTTCTGTGTATTTTCGTCCTTCATCACTGAATTGTCAGTCTTCCATCTGTTATGTGCATGGATGGGGCAGGAAACATTGACAAAATCCATGTAGACATTCTCTATGCCTTTTCCCTAATAACATTTTGATAGATAATTTAAGAAAGAAAATACAAGGACTCAGATATTTCCTCAGTTGCCCAGGAAATACCACAAAGAGTCAACAACTGGGACCTGATTTTATTAAAAAGCTTTTGCACAGCAAAATAAACTACCAACAGAGTGAAGAGACAACCCACAGAGTGTTATCTGGTGCAACCGCTATGGAAATCAGTGTGGAGACTCCTCCTCAGGGAACTAGGACTAGAGATTCCATTTGACCCAGTTATTACCCTTCTTGGTATCTTCCCAAAAGAATTAAAAGCGTCATACTGCAGCGATATATGCACACCCATGTTTATAGCAGCACAGTTTGTAATAGCTAAATCTTGGAAGCAGCCCAAATGCCCATCAACAGCAGAATGGATAAAGAAAATGTGGTTTTTTTATACAATGGAGTACTACTCTGCCATAAAAAATGATAAGCTTGAGATATTCCTAGGTAAATGGATGCATCTTGAGACCATACTCTTAAGTGAAATAAATTGGACACACATTTTTAAATACCACATTGTTTCTCTGTGTGAAAAACTGAAAGTGTAAATAAAGACTAAAATGTATTATATTGAGAAAGGGAAGAAAATGTCCAAATGGGAAAGGCAACAAGGGAGGGGGAGGGGGAAAGGAACAGAGGGACAAGAGAAATAAGGAAGGGAAGGAAAAAATGGTAGCAAAGGTTTTGTAAATGAGGAGGGAGGAAGGGATGAGGGGAGGGGAATGGGAAAAAAAGAAGCAACAAGAAATATCATGTACAGGTACAAATCCCCTATGATGAATGTTATCACTATGTACATCTAAAATGTACCATTAAAATAAAATTTTTTAAAAAAGAAAGGAAATACAAGTAGTATTTGATTGAATTTAGAGGAGCCAGGTAGCCACCATGTAAGTACCAGTTTTTTTTCTGAATACATACAAATATTCTGATTAATAAATCATTCTAAAGTTATTTTAGTGACTGATTTCAACTTTCTCAGCTTTAGTTCCTACAAGCCACCTTACTTTCAATATTAATTTAACTTTAATATTTCTTAAGTGATATTATCAGGACGTAAAGGCTTCTGAATGTCTTTCTCTTGAAGCTGAAGACCAATGATTAAGTGATAAAATTTTCTGAAACCATGGAGATAAATTTAAACAACTTCCTGTTGTATCATTTCATTGGTGAGAGAAGTTAGTTTGGACTGTAATTTTTCAAATATGATATGCATTTCCAATAATACTTTAAAATATTAATGATATATTTAGTGACTCTAATCCTGAAAGCAACTAACTGTATTAAATGCTTTCATTAAACCAAAGGACGAAGTGCCTTCATCTGATTCTTCTCTCTTGTCTTGCCTGTGGAATTTCACAAGTATGGTCTTAGTGTGGCTTTAAGATCATAAAACTGCGCCTTTTCAAAATGTGCATTCCAGCGTGCTAAAGAAAATCCTGCTGAAGACATTGACAGAGAAAAAGAACAAATGTTGTTTGTAAGGCATCAATTATACTCATTCAATTTGCTATAAGTTTCTTGGCCATTTTACAATTAACTAGACTGATAAAATAACTGGAATGATAATTCGTGTTATTAGCTTTTCAAAGAGTCTTACATTAAGAAAACAACAATTTAAAAAAAAAACCACAACAATTTTAAAAAGGCAAAAAAGCTTCTACATCAGAATTCCCGACACATCACAGATACTCTGTAATATATGTAGAATAATTAAATGATTTAATAAGAATTTAACCACAAAGAAATATCCTAAACATAGATCCTGTCCTAGTCCCTCAACACTTGGTCTGCGTAAATAGAACGAAGCATTTGTAGAGAATAAGCCTAAGAAATGGCCAGTAGTCCAACTATTTTAACAACTTTTTTGAGATGTACTTCACATAGAGTAAATCACACCTATTCAGAGTGGACAAGTGGACCAGTTGTGACCATGACCATAAATTAGACAGTGAGCACACGCCTGCCCTCTCAACGTCTCCTTTGCACTTTCTCCTTCCAGTCCGGGCTTCCTTCTCCAGCGAGCACCCGGCTGCTCTCTGTCTCTGCGGATGAGTTTCTGCTTCCAAGAGGTTTACAGAAGTAGTCACAAGATACTAGGGTATGTAGCTATTTGCTCCAGCTTCTTCCAGTAGCTTCTATCAGTCTACAGTTTGGCTTTCTAACAACTGTCTTTCAAATAGTAACAAATCTCAAAAAAGAGTGATAAAAAAGATTTATTTTTCTTGTATTTTTATGGATAGTGGTTCTAGGATCTAGCTAAAAAATATCTTTCCAGGTCACTAAAAATTTTCACCTAGATTTTATTGAGAAGTTTCATAATTTTAAGATTTATATTTAAGCTTATAATTCATTTTAGAATTAATTTTTGGATAAGGTGTGAAGTATGGATCGAAGTCAATTTTGGCTTGCGTGTGCATATATAAACACTCAGTTTTCCAACACCTTTTGAGGAAAATATTTTCTTCAACAAATTGTCTTTTCCCTTTATAAAACAGAATTTTCCAAGTATGTTCAGGTCTATTTCTGAATTCTATTATTTTCCTTTGACTTACATCTTTTAATGGCAACGCTGTACTGTCTCAATTATTGTAGCTTTACAATAAGCAAGTAAGGTTAGCTAAAATCCTCTAACTTAATTCTTCTTTTTCAATCTTGTTTTGGATATTCTACATACTTTACATTTACATATGCATTTTGGAGCTAGTTTGTAAATATTTACAAGAATAAAGAAAAGATTGCTCCTTGTTGCTCATTTGATTGTATTTCAAAGATTCTGTGGATACATTTAGGGGAAAATGACATTTTAATGCAGTAAGTCTTTTAACTTATGAGCCAGATGTGTCTCTCTCCTTATGTGTTTTTAAATTGTCTTTCTCAAATGTATAGTTTCCATTGCATCAGCTTTTCTCACTATTTTTCTTATTTTTGAATATTTAATGATTTAAATTATAGCTTTAAGGGCACTGATTGTTGCATGTTAATTTTCAGTATATAGAAACATAACCAATTTTCTTTTTTAATTTGTATCCTGCAAACTTGGCAAGCTCATTTACTAGTAGTAGATAGCTTTTTTTTCTTAGGGTACTGTTTTTTAGAAAATAATGTCATTAGAATATAAAGGCAATATTATTAATATCTGTCTGAGCCGAAGTTTAAAAATATTATTTCTCTGGTTTTATTGCTCTGGTTTAGAACCTGCAGTAGATTTCACAGATCTTCGTCTTGTTCTCAATGTTAGGGAGGACATATATTCGGTTACAGTTTGTGTCTAGATCTAGATGTTGGTCCAAAACCTCGTGTGCTCATACATGGGACTTTTTGGAGGTGGCTTAGATCATGGGGGCGTAATACTAGTGGATGGATGAGTTCACTGATGAGTTTATAGCTAAATGTAATGTTTAATGTTAGCTGTGGGTGTGGCAATAGATTTTCTTTTGACCAGGTAGAGAGTTCTATATTCCTGGCTTACTGTGCATTTTCATGAGAGAAATGTAGCATTTTCTCCCTTTTCTTACTTTTGCTTTCCTTTCAGTTTTATTTATTTTGGGTGTGATTTAAAATTTAAGGATTTTATTTTTTAATTTGTTAATTAGGTTAAACACACTGAACGATTTTTTAATGGTAAAGTAATTCTGTACTCCATACATGATAACCCTCACTTGATCTAAATTTATTACATGTATGTGTGCAGTTGGATTTGATTTTCCAAAATTTCTGTTTAAAAATCTTCATAAGAGGTTTGTCAGACCATGTGTTTCTCTTGTGTCAAGTAGTTCAGACTTGGAGAACACACTTTGTAAGTATTTCCTCCTCTTTATTTTTTTCTGGAAAACTAGTATTGCTTCTTCCTTATATGTTTAGCGAATTCACTGGTGAAACCAATGAGCATGGAGTTTTATTTATAGAAAAATGTACAACTACAAATTCAGTTCTTTTAAAGATTTGAATATATTTTCATTTTTACTGAGATTTTACAGTTTATATCTATGAAGAAATATGCCCGTTTCATCTAGGTTGACCATTGGTTAGGTAGAAAATTACTCATAATACTTTTATGAGTTTAATCCTTTTGAAATTTCTTATGATGCCATCGCTCTCATTCCTAAAGTTGATAATTATGTCTTCTCTCTTTTTTTTTCTTGGTCTATTTGGCTAGAAGATTTTCAATTTTGTTGATCTCAAAGAACTAGCTTTTGGTTTCACAGATTTTCCTATTTAGTCCTTATGATTTTCTTTTTTTTAAATTTTATTTTAATGGTACATTTTAGATGTACATAGTGATAACATTCATCATAGGGGATTTGTACCTGTATATGACACATCTTGTTGCTTCTTTTTTTCCCATTCCCCTCCCCTCACCCCCTCCTCCCTCCCTATTTACAAAAGATTTGTTTCCATTTTTTCCTTCCATTTCTTATTTCTCTTGTCCCTCTGTTCCTCTCCCCCTTCCTTGTTCCCTTTCCCATTTGGACATTTCCTTCCCTTTCCCAATATAATACATTTTAGTCTTTACATACACTTCAGTTTCTCACACATTCATAGTTTTTGCATTTAATTTTTCCCTTTTTTTCTAGTTTCTTAAACAGGGTGATTTCCATGAGATTTTTCTTATATAAATTCCCTTCTAAGAACTGCTTTCCTAGCATTCCAAAAAATTTAGTATGTTGTGTTTTATTTTCATTCAATAAAAATTATCTTGCAATATTGCTTTGCATTTCTTCCCCAATTGATGCACTGTAGAGAAATGATAAACCCCAAATGTTTGGGGTTTATCCCAGAGATATTAAAAAAATTAAAATATATGTCATTGTGGTCTGAGAACATAATTTGTATGACTTAAGTTCCTTTAAATTTATTGAGACTTATTTTATGACTGGTAAACTTTGCTTACAAAAGAAAAGAAGAAGAAGAACTTCTTTGCTCACAAGAAGTTTTGAAATGTTGCTTGGCTGGGTGCCGAATAATTTTATATTACCCTACATACTCTTTAGTTTTGTTCTAGAATAAAATAAAACATTAGACCCTTTCCATTCCTGCTTGTAATACTAGGCAGTTGGAGCAACCTTAATCTAGGCAGTCCCTATTGTTAAGTGTAGAATCTTCTTACAGTGTGCCTGGGGCCTCCTGAACTGTATTGTTCTTCAGTCTGGCCGGGGAAAAGCCACTCTTTCCAATCCCAGGGGATCACCAGCACCCTTTCTACGGGCTCTTCCATCAGCCTACCATAGTCTTCTCCAAAGGGAGTCAGCAGAGTAGCCTGGCGAGATCTCCAAGATCCACTCTGTGGGACTCTCTTCATGTTGGTGTCCTATCCTAGAAAGTTTATCTTTGGACTCCGGATTCCCCTGCCCATTTTCTCAATGTAACAAGTCCAGGAAGCTCAAAGTTTGTTCTTCTTGGGGATGGCTGGAAACTCTAAGCACTAAGCTGGGGTGAACCGGCCTGCCTTTATTGTTGCTGGCTCTGATGGTTCACAGTTCTTTCATGCTTCATATTCACTACCATAAAAAACGCTATTTTGAATAATTTGTATATTTCTTAGATTGACTAAGCAGAGAATAAATGTAGTTACAGTTTAGCATCTTGACTGGAAGTTCCCTATTCTGCCATTTAAAACCAACAACCTAAAATATGTCATATATTTAAAGTAGAAATTACTCAGTTAATCTATTACCAGTATGATTCTGATTTAAGAATATTAAGAAAATATTTCGATAAATCAGAGACTTGCATTCTCCATTCTAAATTTTGGTTTCTTTCCTCCTGTGCTCTTTGATATGCTGGAAACATTTCTGAAAACTGGCAATCTATATATTATGTTAAAATTACAAGTTACAGCATGATATACAAAGGAAATGTTTTGCCTTTAGATTAAAACTATGTTAGAAGTTACCACAAGATGCTACTGATCACTGTCAAATGACACAAGACATGTATAAAGCGGTCGATGATCCAGATGAAATCTTTTTTGAGACTGACATTACTGCTCTCTTCTCTAAAATCCATGTACCAAGCTAGGATGGCCAACATTTTTTACTTTATGTAATATCATGAATTTCTTCAGCATATGTTCACTTGAACGTAAAACTTGTCAACTTTCAAAGGCAATGCCCTAAAACCATGAATACTACATTAATTATTTAAGTTTTAGAAAAGTCTTTGCCATTTTCCGTACCACAGTGTATGATAAAAACATAGGCTAAACTACTCTGCTTCTAATTGCAATTTCTCACTAATATATTTTAAAGGGGGCTGGGGATTTAGCTCAGTGATTAGAGTGCTTGCCTTGCAAGCACAAGGGCCTGAGTTCGATCCCCGGCACCACAAAAAAAAAAAATATATATATATATATATTAAAAATTAAAACTGTATACGAATACAGCAATTTTGTGTTCTTCAAAAATAATTCCTGTACATCTGCTTCAGATCCTTACTAGGTTTTATACTTTCGTTGTATGAATAATCATTTTTCCATTCTCATATTTCATAAGATTTACTACCATCTAAATCATGAAAAATGATAAAAAGAAGAAATGAGAGAAAAAGGAAAGGAGGGAGGAAGGGAAAAAAGGAATGAAGGAGAGAGAAAAGGTAAGAGAGAAGACAGAAATACACACACAGAGACAGAAGATTGTGAGACTCTGGAAATCTACAAATTTACAACAAAGATGGAAAGAATAATCAAGATCTATTATTTTCTGTAAGGTATATCGGTCTTCCATAAGATACATCTAGCTGTTCTTCTCCTCCTTTTCATTCCCCCATTTTATCTCTTAGGATAATTACGTGACTTCCTATGAGTACAATATTTATTAAGTTATTGATGAAATCTGCACAGTACATTACTGCATCTTCATGACAGACAAATCTTTTTGAAAAACTTGTATCAAATGAGATCTGTCATTGCCTCAAAGCAAAGCAATTTTGCTTTCTCACTATTCAGTATTAATACTGCCAGTGTATTCCACTGAATATAACCATTTTTCTAGACTCAGATTCTTTAAATTCACTTTACAGACTAGTTTAGAAAAAGAAGTCAGTGGCCTATGAAAATGAAATTCAACCCACAAAAAGGTATACTTGCATACTTTCCAATTTATATCCTCTTTTCTCTTAGTTACCTGAATTGTATTCTGAACACTGTCTCTTTCACTTAGCATGAACCATGTAATATTTGCTTTTATGAACTTTTTTGGACTTATATTTGCTTTAATATGAGTCCAAATTTACTTTTTCAGTTTTTTCTACCTATAAAATGGAGATAATAGTGCTTACCTTATAATGTTATTATGAGAATAGGTAAAGTATCTCCTATACAGTGATGTTCAGTAAGTGCTAAGTACTTTCTTTTAATCCTATTGTTGTCTCTCATACTCCCTAACAATTCTTTTAATATTTTTTAGATTTTTATTAAAATTTATCAAAAATTACACAGACTTACAGGCAATTACACAAGCTTACAGACCACAATTAATTGTACCTTTTGCTTATGACAGTGAGCAATGTAAACGACCACCTACATACAGCAATAAGTCACAAGTATATAAAATTACTATAGTATCCAGTGTACATGTCACTGATTTAAGTTTGGGTTATTAGGTTCTTATTTTTAAGATATCATTCCTCTGGATTCCCATTCTCCTCTCCCTTTGCCCTCTTCTTGTTCCCTTGAATCCTTTGCCTATTAGCTTATATCTAATACTTCATCTTTTTGTATCCATTGTTTACTCTTTTCTTTTGTTTGTATTTTACCTCACTAAATGAGGGATACCATGCGGTATTCCAGCTTGTGAGACTGGTTTATTTCACTCAACATTATATTTTCCAGGTCCATCCATTTTCCTACAAATGACTCTAGTTTGTCATTCTTTATAGCTGAATAGTATTCCATTCTGTATAGATACCACATTTTGTTTATCTAGCTATCCATTGATGGGTATACGGGTTGCTTCCAGAATTTAGCAACCCGTATCTCCATACTGATTTCCATAATGGTTGTACTAGTTCGCATTCCCACCAACAGTGTAGGAGGGTTCCCTTTTCACCACAGCCCTGCCAGTATTTGTTATCGTTTGGCTTCCTAATGATTGTTATTCTTTCTGGGGTGAGGTGGAATCTTAGCGTTGTTTTAATTTGCATTTCTCTAATAGCCATAGATGTTGAACACTTTTTCATGTGTTTATTGGCGATTTGTATTTCTTCCACTGTGAAGTATCTGTTCATTTCTGTGGCCCATTTCTTGAGTCGGTCATTGATTTTAGGTAGTTTAATTTTTTTGAGTTCTTTGTATATTCTAGATACTAGTCTTCTGTCTGAGGAGTAGCTAGCAAAGATTTTTTTCCCATTCTGTGGGTTTTCTCTTCACCCTCCTAATTGACTCCTTTGCTGTACAGAAACTCTTTAGTCTAATGTAGTGCCATTTGTTGATTCTTGTTATTTCCTGTGCGATTGGGGCTCTGTTTAGGAAGTCCTTTCCTGCTCCTATGTCTTCAATTCTTTTAATATTAACCAAAATATTATCGCCAGAACATTGTTCTTTCTCCATTCTGTTGCTTACACTTCATTTACCACTAGAAAGACCTCCACTAATTGTTAATCTGTTTCTTAGTCACATTTTACAATACTTTCTTCCCACTGTGTTAAGTATTTTCTTGTACTCTACATTGCTGCTCCCTGTTCAAACCTCCATTAGCAATTGCTTTCTAGTATTTGTTTCAGCACCTAACCACGTACTGTTTCCTACATGCTTTCAATATGTAATGATTTTCATGTGTTAGAGTCTTGTTTTTACAATAAGACTACTTCTTAAAGGGAGTGATTCCTTTTTATTCCCTACCTCCACGACTCACTTGCTTCAAGGATTTTGATATTAAATAGGTACAGCAGAATACTTAAATAAGAATATATTCAAGTACCCACTATATACATGTGTTATGGAATAACATAATAAATGAGGAAGGAGGACCAGTTTTACATATGATTCATTTCTCTCCACCAGTCTGTCAGATGTTAGGCACATTCTTTTCTACTTCATTTTCAAGTCTGCTTCCCAATCGTAGATTTTGGAGTCTCTTTATTTTTCGTACTTATTATTCTTTGGGTTGTACAATGAATTGTTTAAAAATATGCAATTGTTCTTCCTACTCTTATACTTCACCCTTTATGACTTCCCAACTAAAATCCATAATCAGTGTCATCTGAAAAGGGGTGACAGATGCAGCTGATGTACAAAGGAGCTCGCAGCACAATACAA
This sequence comes from Hystrix cristata, assembly GCA_004026905.1. Classification (NCBI taxonomy): domain Eukaryota; kingdom Metazoa; phylum Chordata; class Mammalia; order Rodentia; family Hystricidae; genus Hystrix; species Hystrix cristata. Next base: position 47,571 of record PVJO010003082.1, on the reverse strand, counting down.
TAAACAAAGCATACAAAAATACACCAAAATACAAAAATACACCAAAAGTTTTATGGACTTTTGTATGGATTTAATGAACCTATCCAGCAAGTCACATTTTATTATGATATCAGCAGCATAGAATACAGCTTGTTTTACAGTTTTTGAGATTAATCCACCGGAAAGATAGTCAAAGACCTAAAACCTAAATTGTATCTTCTTCTGATCCCCAAGATTCATCAAAGCAAAGACACAGATTTTCAAGTGAACTTCTAAATTCCACTTCATGAAATTTCATTTGCACATATTTTGAACCCATAACAATAAAGATAATATGGACATTTCGATATTTTTATTGTAGGATAATGAAATTAATTGTTACAACACAGGTGATTCTATTCTTCTAGTGTGATAATGTTTCAATCAATCCAAGTATAAGGATCACTTAAACTTTACTATGTACTAATCTTTTTACACTTTTAAACAAAATGTTTTATTAGGAAATCATTTAAAACAGTTTATTAAAGAAGGAATAAATATAATTACTTCAAAGAATCTTTATAAAACTATTGAAATATGTTATAAGTGGGCATGGAAATCATATTTTGCTTAGCTCCCACCAGGCTTGCTTTGCAGTCTAAGCCAGCAGAAATTTACTAGGTTAAATTGCATCACACTAAAGGTATATTTTGTTTGTGTTTTGATTTGAAAGTAACTGATAATCCAAGGCAGTTTGGATCTTGAGATGTAGTCCTAACTCTAATCTATTCAGTATTATCTGTAACATGTAAAAACAAAACAAAACACCACACACACCTAAAATACCTCTCCCGAAATAAACCATGTCATACGCTGTAGTAATTCATATATTTCTATGTTTCATTCTTCTCACTCTGTAAATGTGTAATCACTTTTTGGGGATTCTTTAGTTTTCTTTTGCTTAGTTCTTTATGATACTGTTCATTAGCATTGTTCTAATCTTTTCAACAGCAGTTCAGTACTCTCAAAACCTAATATGGGCACTACAGCTTACAAACAGCTTTAGTGTCTCAGCCACTTCATCTTTATTGAAATAAGTTGTTTTTAATCATTACCTCAGGAAAACTGAAAGCTTTCAACAGCATCTCTTAATCATCCTTGTTAATTGTACATTTAATCCTTATTTGTCATTTTGCTTGGGTTTCTTTTTGTATTTAAAATACAGCATTAGTTTAAAAATAACATAATTATGATCCATTTGATGCACAGAGTTCTTTTTCCACTGTTTTTATTGGTTACTATGTATTATCACTAAATTATGTAGATAATTTTAATATTTGAAAATGTCCTGTATAACATGTTTATACATGTATTTAAAATAGAGCATGATTTATTACTACAAAAACAATTATAAAGAAAAATCTTAATTAAAAACTTTTAGATTATTATACTTTAAAAATCTTGTGAGGAGTCATTAGTGTAGCCCATCTAGTCATAAAAGTGCAGAAAATATGCTTTCGTTTGCCTCAAAAGATTGCCTTTTCTGAAGCCCAGTTTCCTGAGAGGAGGTACAAATTAATTTTTACACAATAGAGAATTTCTTTTTATATTAGTGGAAACATTTATTTTTCAATTTTTTTTCAATTTTTTTTACCAAGAACACTTATTGGTACATTGTACACATAATCACATTCATCGTGGATATGTTGTACCTGTACATGATGTATAAAAAGAAGACTTTTCAACTGGGAGGGGAGAGGAATGGGGAAAAGAAAAGATGAAGATATATTATGTATGGTTATAAATTCCCTACAATAAATGTGATCATTATGTATATCAAAAGTGTACCATAAAATTAATTTTAAAAAAAGAAATGAAAATAAAAAGAAGACTTTTCAAAGATAGCATACTCTCTGTGTTGGAAAATGTGGCTGAAAAGAGAGCCAAGATTCAGTCAAGGTCAGACCCCATGTGATCTGTACTCGGCACCCAGAAACCACCAACTACCAGTCCTTTGTGTGATGTGACAACATCCGAGCTCGTGACTATGAGGCGAGATCCCCATGACTGTACTTTCTAGGTGTGAGACACAACTTGGTATGAGCAGGGAACACATGACCAAGGATGTTATCCTGCAAGTGAAAAGTGTGCTGTGGATGGTGATGGGCCAGTCTTCTCCAGTGACAGCCTGCAGCATTGAAAGGCCACTATAGGAAGTGAATGATGGGCCCCCAGCTTCTCCTTGCTGCTTCTCGGTAGAACAAAAATGCCAAATTTGGGAAAATGTCTAATATTTTGAAGTTTTCGGCCAACTTGGTAGTGAAATGCAGGAAATAGCTGCATACAAAAAGGTCAAATTAAATTTTGAATTGTTAGAAATTATACTAGAAATGGAGCTAAATTTGTATCTTGACTCCACAGAGTAGGCCCTATCAGATCTCTTGGTACAATTACATATGTGAGTATATATATCATGTGATTTGGTCCTCAACTCTCTTAGCAGGATAGGACAGATTATAGTTCTTAGTTCATCTACATTGCCCACTTATGCAGTGAAGATAATCTTACTCCCACCTCAAACTGGACCATACCATTCATTCAGTTACTGTTATGGTATCGTGTGATATCATTTTTAACTGGAGACATATTGCTTATCCCCCGGTATGTTACAAGTTTGTAGTCAGTATTACAATACGGATGTGCCTCAAGTTTGCACCAGACACAGGTGCCCCCACATGGGAACAGGAGACAACGTAGAAACTTGGCAGTACTGAAGCAACACAATGCGGGGCCATGTGGCGAAAAAATTGACTTCAAATGTGGAACCCTTCTCTGACTTGGACTATTTAATCTTTCATTTCACATTTTTCTCAACTAAAAATAGAAATAAATATATCTACTTCATAGAAATGTTAAGAAAGTATTAAATATGAAGCTACTTGGGAAACGGGGCTGAATCAAATTAAATTGTTAAGGGTAACAAAATTGTTCTATGTTGATGATACTTTTAATCATATATAAATATTGATAATTGTTGAGTCAGTCTTGTAAATTTAAGGACAAGACCATATAATCAGGGAGAGGCTACTAAAAGGAAATGGCTTAGATGGAGGCATCTACACTGGTACTATCTATTACTCATCATCTCCACAAGCACCCTTCTAGTCGAAGTAAAAATCACCTCTAACCTAGACCACTGCTACTGATCCCACGTCCAAACACTTCCTTCCTTGTTTCATTCACACCCTAAACCACACTTTCCCATTTGGACCTCTAGATATGTTCTTTAGCCTTCCAGAGTCGCTACTCCGAGGACGGCCTCCACAGTCCCTGCCTCCCATTGGCAGCGGCCTATCTGAGTCACCCTGCAGGAGAGGAAACTCGTGGTATTTCATTACCTTCTCTGTCCTTAATAGGCACTGGTTTGACAGCGATAGACTCCCTTGCTTGGCATAACATATTTTATTATCAGGAGCATTCTTCTGTAACTGTAGCTTTCCTCAGGTTCCCAAGCTCTTTCCTTGCCCTTTCAGGGTGGTGTTAGGTAAAGGATGTTTCTCCAACCCCGCTGAAAGGTTTCCTTTAACCCTAACCATGCCTTTGTCGAAAGTCATCTCATTCACCACTGTTCAAGTTCCCCACTTTAAGTGTATCAATTATTTTCTTCTGTACTCTGAATTATGTACCTTCCCTTTCTCCACATCCACTATATCTGTTTATCACAACAAACATTTAGAAGTGGAACTATACTTCAAAACTCTCTTCGGGAGAACACAGTTTACAGGACACAACTCACTGAAACTTCCCTTCTCATGTTACCTTCCAGCATACTGACCTTGTTTCAGCTTTTATGAGGCTTGAAGATTGCTGTTTTAAGGTATGCAGATACCTATCATCTTCAAGAAACATGTCCCTTCACTACCCATATTACAGACTTGGAAGGTATGCGCAAAATTACCTAATGAACACTTTATCATTGATACACTCATTTTTAAATTTTTTTTTACTTCTAGACTACTAGGGAACTGTTAATTCACTGCTAATACTTCTTTTCAGCATTTTTGTCTATTCCATGCCAATAATACCTTACTGTAATAATGCGACTAGATTGTAATTGTCACTAATTTAAACTCGTTTGTAAATAGTGTAGATGTTTAGGTGGCACACTTCAAAACAGTTTAATTATGATTTGGCAATTGTTCCTGAGGCTCACACAATACGTTTAATGATATTTTCCAATGGGGTATAATGTTGCTGTAGCTTTTTCCAAAAACATATTCCCCCAGTAGGGCCCAGGGCTATGCTACAGTCTGAATACGACTATCCCTTCCAAAACACTAAAATTTGATTCCCAGTGTAAAATGTTAGCAGGTGTTGGCAAGTGGGATTTTTTAGGGATGATTAATTTGTTGAGAGGAATGAGTTAATTCTGGTGGAACAGGGTTAATTATCACAAGAAAGAGTTTTTATAAAACCAAATTCAGCTTCCTCATCTCATTGTGTTGCTATTTCATCACGTGACCACGTGCTCCTCTCCTTCCTGCAGCACAAGGCCCTTTCCAGATGTGGTGGCCTGATCTTGGACCTCTGCCCTCTAGAAACATGAGGTAAATAAGCTCTTTATATTTATATATTACCTAATCTCAGGAAATATGTATACAAAGAAAAAGTACTAAGATAAGCTATGACTGTTTTATTAAAATTCTTTTAAGGTAACATGGTAAGAGATATTCCCTGAGTTCTATTGCTGACTTTTTTGGTCATTCTTTTTTCTCAATATTAATGATATTTTGCAAGTTTTCACACATTGGCCAAAACTCTAACATAGTCCATCATCTCTGTCATCATCTTCTATCAAATTTATTGGGCTCTGATAATTTAGTTGTCTGGTTGTGATCAATAAAAAGGGAAATCGTAAAGTACTGGTACTGTAGTTTTCCTAGAATGCATACCTTTGGTTTTATTGGGGTTTGTGTAATTTTTTTAATGTGTTATTTTAAAATATATTTTTCTTTAGCCTTTCAGATATATATTCATCATTTAAAAATTTTAAGACACAGAAAGGCGAATTTTAAAAAATCGCCTGTCATCTCCAAATGCTTAATACTTTAGTGTAATATACTGCAAATCTTTTTCTGTGCATATTCTATATGCTGTCTTATATAACTATATCCTAATTACACAATTAACATATGATAGATGCAAAGTTATATTGTCTGATTTTTAAAACACAGCTTTTTATGCATGGAAAAGTAATAAATGCTTTAGACTGTATTGGTGGCATCTAATATCCACATAAGATATTTCATAATTTTTTTATCAACTAATCTGGAACAATAAAATAATTTATGATGAATAAGCTGACATTATCATTATATTTTATTTAAATAGTGGATACTGTAAGCAAATTAATAATATGAATATGAACAATTATATTTCATCTAAAAGATAATATCTTGGTGAGAATAAAAAATTACTAAAGCAAATTTCCATTAAATTTTATTTTATGTTGCAAAGCAGTCTATTACTCTATTAAATTCACTAAATAATTTAAAGCCAATAAACTTTACAAAACAGTTTTAACATGGGAAACACTCAAAGTTCCTGCCCTCAGCAACCATGCAGTTTAGTAGATAAACCTAAGGAAACATCTAATTTTAACACAAGAAGCATCTCATACGAAATGAGAACAAGAAAGAGAGTGTTTTAAAGGAATATACTTGAACATCAAATGAATTTGGATTCTACTCAAAACTCTGATATTTTCAGACATGGTACTGTCTCTCAGTGCTTCAGTTTCCACCTCTGTAATATGACAAAGAAAAAATCTCAAGGTCATAGTTGGATTTCATAGTTGGACATATCGAGTACTATGACATATCGGGTACACATTACAAATCCTAAGTAAACTATAACTATTACTCATTTTATAGACCTAGTAATGTGAGAAAATTAGAGAGAATATGTAGGAGTCCATTATTATGGTAATTTTAGCAAATATTAATGAGACTGAATAACCAGAGTGGTGAGGCATATAGAAAAGAAAGACAGATATTGAAATTAATTCTACAGAAACCTACAGAAGAATTAGTTATATGGGAAGTGAAGGTGCAAAAAGAGTCTGCCATAACTAGAAGTTTGTGATCTTTGCAAAATGGAAAACATAAACTCAATGTGTTGTGTTGTGTTGTGTTGTGTTGTTCAGACCCAGTCCCAACAATCTGAGTTGGGATTGATAGATTCAGAGTAGCAGCAGCCGCACTGTATGACAGCCCTTCAAATTATCTGAATGCATCACAAGGCTTGAGAATTGCATACGTGATTTTTTATCTACATATACCAGTATACACATAAATGCCTTAAATGAATGATATAAATTTATTATAACACACCTCTAGCCTTATAATGATTCATTGTATAAGTAACAGACAACTAAATGATATAAAATTGGTTGCCAGGTTTCCATTTTCTTGAATCTTTAGGTAAGAGAAGATATCTTGGTTAGAAAAGAGCGCAGTAAGCATTTTCACTGAGAAAGTCAGGACTTTCAGGACATAACATCAAAAAAGAGCTTGATACAGGGAACTCATTGCTTTGCGTAAATATTTACAGCCTGTAATCGTGGAGAGGGCTGTTTTGCGAAGCCCAGCTACAAGAACAACCTATAGAAATATGCCTAGTGAGGACCACGATGTTTTAAAATTCTGAAAGAGAATAACTGTGAAGCACCAATTCTAAATCCTGAAAAAGTATTCTTTGAGAATGAAAAGGAAATCAAAAATTCTCAGGTAAAGGAAAACTAGGGTGGTATATTGCTGATAAATCTATTCTGAAACGGCTGAAGCAAGTTTTCTAAAACGGAGAAAATGATAACAGAAGAGGTCTTGCAACTTCACAGAGGAAAGGAGAGCATGCGTAAAAAATAACTACGCATAAGGAAGGAGTTCGCCCCCTTTCCTGAGTTTCGTCAATCACATTTGAGGATTTCAAACAAAAATTAAAACACCATGTGATGTGGGACACAATATATATAAAGAAATAATTAAAGACAATTATAATTAAAAGTTGGGGCGAGTAGAAGAATCTAATGAAGCAAGGTGTCTACACTTTAAAGTTACACAATTTTGATCCTGGTGTGTTTTGATAATTTATGTTGATGGTAGTAACTAGGTTATACACTTGGTAAATAATGCAGAACAGGGTACTCCCAAACACTACCATAAATCAGGGTGGAATTCTAACTCATAAACAAATGGCCCGTAGTTTGGAAGTATAAGAGAAACGGAGGATCAAGAAATAGAGGAAACAAACAGAAAATAAACAATACAGTGATATACTTTAGCTCTATGAATAATTACCTGAAACATAAATTATTTGAATATGCCAATTAAGAGGTCGACTTAGTACAGAGGAAAATATAATCTAACAATATATGGTCGGAATCACTACAGAAAAAGAAGATATTACATAATAGTAAAAGTAATCACAAGATTTCCCAAACCAAAAGAAACATGTTCACAAAACAGCAGGACCTTTAGATATTCCCAACAAAATATGTTAGCATTTAAAGGAGAAATGGATAAATTCACCATTACAGTGGGAACTCAACATCACAGTAACAGTAATTAATGATAACTACTACAGAATACCTATGAGGCCATAGAAAAACTGAACACAGCAAACAAACTAGATGTAATTGACACACACATTTCACCCAACAACAGAACAGCAGAGTGCATTTTACATTATGGGGAGGGTAAGCTTCTACAATGTTATTTACTTGTATATATATACAAGTATATATATATATATTTTATATATATATATTTTATATATATATATAAATATATATATTTTTATTCAGTTTCCATATATATATATATATATATGGAAACTGAATAAAAATAGAAAGAACAGCTGTCAGTTTAAGATCAGGTTCTCGAGGGATTTTGTGAGTAAATAGCAATCAGGAAGAGAAAGGAGGCTTTTCTCTATAGATTCTTATAGTTTTTGATATTTTAAGCACATACATATGTCAACTGTTGAAAAAATTAAATCATACAAACTGCAATTTAAACAAATTTGCTAGAAATGCTAAGAACAATCACCTTCTTTCAAATTACTTGAGTGGAGAAAGAGCCTTGGAAAGATAAATGGTGGAGTTTGAAATTCTCCACAGTACACCATATGGAGACTACAAACATCGTAATTTGTTTGTAGAGGAAAAAAATGTACTATACTTAGATTAAAAAAACCAGTTAATTTGTATTAAAATATGCTGTAAGATCTTCGCATTTTATATATATATATATATTTATAAAATACACTCCTGTGTGTCTGTACTGCCAACGTACATACTCACATGTTATTCCAATAAATGTTATTTAGTGACAATGTAGCATCTCTGGCAGGGATTACTACAGTCGTTTCAATCAGTTCTCATTTCTCAAAAATACGTTATTTCCATTTCACTTGTGATTAAGATGGTAACTGTCCTCCAAGGAACAGTTTTCACCTCTGTCTTATTCCTCAGGATAAATTCTAGAAAGGTGATCTAGGTCAGAGAACGTGCAGACTTGTTGCTGAATACTACTCCTGAAATGTGGTAACATACATACCTTTCCTTTGAGAGATTCATTTTTTTTCCTAATAACTCAGATATATCATGAAAGGAGCTCCAATTTTAAGAAAGCTGCAGTATGCTGACATCATTGCTATCGAGGTCAAAAAACCAAAGCAGTTGATTCCGAAGACTATAAGCTACAGTTTCTGTTCTGTTTTACATTTGAGGCACTAGCAGACCTGTCTGTCATTCATGAAATGCTAAAGAGCTAATGCATTCTTAATTCTCTTTGCAACCAAAGTACAGGTATATTTGTTACAGATATTCATGCCCAAGGGAATCCTGCAGTTTCTTGAGTAAGCCTTTGATTTTTAAATAGAAGGAGATTTGTCAGACAGCATTTGGTAAAGAAAAGGGAAAATATTACATTTGTTAGTTCCTGAAAAAATTCATGGACTTTAAGATCAGGTAACTAATTCTCTCTGGAACATTACATGTATTGACAGATTGATACTAACTTAGGGAGAGAGGTGATAAGAGAAAATAATGCACAAATATGTATATCTTTGTCAAGCTCACAGTGATCTCTACTGAAATACAACTTTGAAGCTGATATTACATTAGTTTTCAAAAGACAGAATGACCAAGACTATGTGATACTTCTTTTTCCTCTATGACATAAGTAGTAACATTAAAAATTTTAAGTTAGTTCCAATTCTTGGAACACCCAAGGGATACATGTACACTTTAAGGTGGCTTGTCTCAGTTGTATGCTTTCCAAGCCATGACTGGCTGATGACTATAAACAGGCATAGTCATCATAGAGTGTAATATGATGTCTGCAATATTGGGGGAAGATGTCTTGCTCAAGGATGTTTAGGTGGCACATGACAGAATCCAATACAATTTACTCTGAGAAGAAAATATACTTTCACAGAGTCTTTTAGAGGAAAAGGTAATACAATCTCTCGAATTTTCAGTGGACAGAAAAAGTAGAAAATTAAGAGGAAAGCATTATTCATCTTGTATTGTTTTTAAAGTAAATTTACTCACTCTATTGTAATGCCTTTTTTTTTCCTGTATACAGTGAGAGGTGTTTCATAGCACAGATTTGTCTTCATTCTCTCCTAAAATCTCTGAGAATCTTCATTTCAACACCAGTTCCCAAACTACTGAGAAATAAAACCTCAGTCTCACTTGGGTTGGTTATTCATCTTCCTCTCACCTCTCCATCATCCAGCCCTTCCAACCTCTTCTACAGTTCTTAAAATCAACTATGTGTTAACCGTCACAAAGAGGCAAAAAAGTGCCTCTCAGCATCCCATTTAAAAGTTGGAATGATACAGTCTCAGAGAAAGAGTATTGCAATGTTTTTGGATGGGAAACATCCTAAAAAGTTTGCTACGGTATTGTAACAATAACATTTGTTGAGCTGTGACATTTACATGCATCAATTTATTAATCTATACAACATTCCAAATTAGTTAAGCTTACTCTTATAATTTCTAGTCTTCCTATGAGGAGACTGTTAAAAAGGCTTTCCTAAGATTACAGAGGCCAGAAGAAATGGAGCCACAGTTTTAATTTTATCTGTGATTTCAGCTATCAACCTCTTCTTAATTTTGTGCTATATTTTAAGTCTCTGAAACTGTTTTACAGCTAGAGAAATGCCATTACCTTCTCATTCCTGAACTTGCTTCAGATCTGTTTCATGAGTTCCCAGAGCCATCCATTAGCTGCTCTCTGGAGCCTCTGTGCATCCTCTTTCCCCACTATTTCTTGGGAATAGTCTCCTCAAAAGGATTCATACGATGCTGTGCATGGAGCACCATTACAGGGCTGCCTTTCTGCTGAAAGTCTCTTCCATTTCAAATGTGCCTTGCTGAAGGACTCAGATCATTTCTCTTATGAAAACAGAACAGTTTTGAAATGAACTCGATGTCCACCAGAGGGTAAGTTGATCATACAGAATTTGCGCATTTACTTGTGTCATTATAAATAAATCATTTGGAACTAAAACTTGTGACACTAACTCTAAATCTATTATACTTTTGATATCAGAAATACATAGTCTTTGTGTTAATACATAGTCTTTTAATAAACGTGTATTAAGATCAGTTCTACCCAGTTATTCTTTAAGCACTAGCAGTACACAGATAAATGATCGTATAAAATTTCTACTTGTACCTCATATAACTATATCATCATGAGTGAAAGAAGAGATAAATTATTATCATAAAATGTTGAGATTCAAAGAATACATTTTTGGTCAATAATCAATTCTATTTTGGTACAAGTTTGGCATATAAATATTTAGCAATGACAAAATTTTTGACAAGTTTAACTATAAATTCTACAGATGATTTAGAAATATAATTATATTAATTGGTTGTTATGCAGAATAAATCCTGGAAAAAATGGACTCCTAATTCAATATCACAATTGTTAAAAAGATGTTTTTCATAATTCTCTTTATTGGATATTTGGATAAGACTTAAAGATAAAAATCTTTAAAAACTAATTGGTATATCCTTTATCCTCTTTTTAAATTAATTTTTCGTAGCTGACACGTATATATATTTTAATTTATAGGATCAATGGATGATTTTTTTCATAAATTCTAAGCTAGGCTGAGTTTTCTTATTTTAGCTTTCTGTCATAAAAAGTCTTTATTTTTAGACAAATTATTCTTCTTTATTGCACTTAAAGCGATGTGTTTCACTCTTTTATGCAATTAAAGAATAAGATGAATATTCTCTATTCTTTTAAAAGGTAGTAGTATTTGGACGAAATTATCGATGTAGTGACATATTCATGTTTGACCCCTCATTATCTATAAAATCATCTATTTCTGACAAAATGATAGTGCTCACCAGAATGTTTTTTCTCCCCAAATTTCTAAGTTAAGTCTCTGGCTTGTGTCTTCTGTAAAAATATGTCAAGAATTTTGTTTTCTATTGAAAGACAATATCCTACAGAGGAAGAAAAAGACCAGTGGGAAGTCATTTTATATGCTTTTGTCAAAAGTTGGTAAGTCAGACAGAAGGCTATCGTAACCCTCTTGTCCTGAGAAAATGTCTTGTGGTGACACCATTCTGACACCAGTATCACTCTGCTCCTATTAATCTAAGTCTTCCTACACATGTTCTCTGACCCATAAACCTTGTTCCTGAGTAAATGTCCCAAAGCAGTTCTCCGACAGGTTTCTAAGGGAATAGGAACAAGGTAACTGTCATAGTGGTCTTGTGTGTAAAAGGAGTGAGAAAAAAACTAGATGTTCATTTTGTGAGAGTGGATAGATAAAATGAGACACCCACAGCAATATTGTGAAGCCCCTCCCAAAAAAAGAATATAAAAAGATGTTCATATAGATTTATACTATGCAAAAGTATATATCATATATATTATATATATACTTTTTCACCGAGTGAAAAAGCAAGCTGCAGATATATCGCATGTGTCACTTATGCAATGAAATAAAATGAGAACAATATGCAAATAAAAAGGATATGTATCCAGAACACTATGGATAAACAGAGGTGATCAGCTTGGGTGAGGCAAATCACAAAGAAAGGATAGAGAGTTGGAGGGACAGAGAAAGAAGGGAATAAGAAGAAAAAAGGGGCGGGAGGGAGGATGGATAGGATGAAGGGAGGGAGAGAGAGAGGGAGAAAAGGACAGAAGGGAGGAAAAGGAAAAAAAGAAGAGGAAAAAAGGAGGAAAAAAGGAAGTTAAGGAAGAAGAAATTAAGATGTGTTAAGTACCTGTACCAACTCTCCATGATGAATGTCATCATCATGTACTGCAACCATGTAATAATAAAAATTAAAATTAACAAAATTAATAAAAAGATAAGATGAATGGAAGCAAGGAGAGAAGGAAGAAGAAGGAAAAGCTAAAGACAAAACAGATGGGAAGAAAACCTTGCTGTTCAGTTTGTACATTTCATCATTTGATTTTATACCTATGACATCGATTTCCTCAAAACTGGAATAAGAAAAGCAAGAATTCTCACAAAACCTCATGTTTCCCCAAATCATTAAAATGGTGCCTACTTTTTCACTTACTGTAATAAGAAAATAGAGACTGATGTTTAACCTCGAGTGAAGAGTACAAAGAATATGTGAGGTACAGTTCCTGTTCCCAAGGGGAAGCCACTGCAAGAGACAAATAGAGGAAAGCACACTAACAAGGCAGTATGATTGCATTCGTCTTGAATAGTCGGTCTACCTTCTTTTTATTCACTTAATCTGATTTGCATTCTGTGACTGTATCTATTGTATACAGAGTAGTACTGAGTTTATTCTAATTCAATCTGTAAATCATTTTCCCCCAAAATAGTTAGATAAAGCCCATCTCAATTTCTGATATGAAAGATACATTTACTCATATGCCATATATATATACATATATATGCACATATAAAGTCCTACAGATGTCTGCACTTTTCATGATTTTTTCCATCTTTTTTCTGACATTTGGAAAGTTGCAATTTACTTTTTAGAAACATTATATATTAAATATACAGAATAATGAGTTTCAGTGTGACAGTTTTGTACTGCATATAACATACTCTGATCAGATCCTTCCCTTCATTATTTTCCTTTCCACTCCTGTCAATCCACCACTATAATTTACTTTTGCTTTGGTGAATATAATTTTATATTCACCGAATATACTTGTATTTCTCTCAACAACTTCTATTTCATTCTAAAAGCGATAATAAAATTTGGAATGTTTCCTTCTCCTTTCTTTCCTATTTCTCTTCCTCTATCACCAAATATTAGACAAATTTTTATCTCTCCTTGTGTTCACGTCTATAAATATTTTCCCTTTTTTATGTATCAGATTTAAAATAATTAATTTAATACCCAGTATTAAAGAATAGGTAGCCAAAAGCTTAAACTCCCCCTTACCTCTCCTCATCTTTGGGGGTGGAACAATCATTCCTATAATTTTTCAGAGTATATAATACACACTTTCCTGTCACGGAGAATTTTCGTCACCTAATCTAGATAGACTAACTCAGCCTCTGTCCACCAGTCATCTAATGGAAGGAAATGTGCCTTGAGAGGTATGTTTAAGAATCTTTTCTACCCATTTAGTTCTACTTGAAGGGAACTTTAGGTGCTTGTATAATTAATAAAGGAAATAGTTTGCTTATACAATTTTTTAGAAAACGGACAATGCAGTGTGTCTGTACCGGGGCTCTGTGAGATTTTTCCACTACCGGCTTTCTCTGCATTTTTTCAGTTTCCGTTTTCCCCTGCACCTTCGGCCAGTTGTCAGCTACAGCTGGGAACACCTTTCTTTATATAGGTTCTCCGGTACATAGATTTCATTAGCAAACTTATTCAACAACCAGAGTCAGAATAATAGGCTTCGTTAAAATGCATTAAACAAACTTATACTTATCATCTACAATAGATATGTTTACTATGAATATGTTTTTTATGAAATAAAATTTTTACATTTTCCTAAGCAATCATTTTCTAAGAAATGGAGACTTCAAGAGTAATACTAAAATGTGAAAATTTACTGAAGCTAACTGTACTTAGTTGAAAATGTATGATATCATCCGGCACTCCTACATCTGCCACAATATTTTCCATACCGTAAATGCACTCATGGAATTTTGCAAGTGTTCATGTTGCAGTACAGGCCCTGTCTTGACAAAAGGAAACCAGAAAGCATATATGGAAAACTTAGACAATTTTGGCTAATAAATATGCTGCTTTTAAAAGAAGCAAAACAGATGTGATCTGAAAATTGCCCCAAATTTCTGTCTGAAGAAACTTTGCAGATGAAATCTCAGAGATAGTAACCTAAACTACAGTACAGTGATCGCCCTGGTTGAGGGGACAGAGGCTGGATGTCAGGGGGGAAACGCCATGCAAGGGGACCGAGGCAGAGGACTGCCGTGGCAAGAGCTGTACAGGAGAGCATTTTAGTGTAGGGAGCCCAGCACGTGCTGCTGAGGACAGAGCAAGGCCTCTGCAGGGTGAGCCTCTGCGAGGTGGAGCAAAGAAAGACCTGTGAGAGAAAGGCAGCACTTTGGAGAGCACGCGCTGGTCCAAGAGATAGTAAAGTTCCAGCCAGTCAGAGTTCGGAAATGTTGCTGAAAAACAGGGCATTGGTGCAGAAAGATGATGTCTCAGTAGTGCTTCAAAATAGTAATAATAAAAGGCACAGGTCTAGGGTAATGGTTATTCTAGACCGAGGTAGAGGAAGGAAAAGAGGGGGGGATGAGAATGTAGGAGTGGCAGAAAGAGGAGGAAGGGAGGAGGGGGGAGGAAGGAAGGAAGGTAGCTTTCAATCACACCAAGTTAATCTTCAAGTTACCATATTACTGCTACACTAAACCTCAACTTTATTCAGCACAACAAAATCCACAGACTCAACTTGCAAAATTTAGGGTGTTTAGGGTCAATTAAAAGATGATCATGAGGACAGAATTATTACATTATCAAACCAAATATAAGAAAATAAAATTGAGATACACAGACGCATAAAAGGAAAAAATCGTTAAGACAATATTAACAAATTAAATCCACTAATATAGACACAATAATATATCATGGCCAATTAATATTCGGCTCAGAAATGCAAGGCCGCCTGAATGTGAATTTCATTCATAATGCTTTTCCCTCTAAGACAGAAAAATAAAGACAAGGAAATCACTCTCAGCAACATTATACTGGAGTTTTGGGAAGTATAATGAGATAATAAAAAGAATAGTCAAACAAATTTGAAAGCTGTAATGTATTTATGTTTATTTCCAAATTAGATGATTATCTACCTAGAAAACCATAAGGATTATGTAGCAAAATTACTACAAATAGCATATAGGTATGATGTCAGTGGTAAGACATTTATGGTTGTACTTTATTGGTCTGAAGAAACTCCCTTTTATGTCCACTTTTCTGAAACTTTCATTTGAAATAATAAATATAGGCCAAATTTTGTGGGAGGATTTTCAGGAAATTCTGAAATGATCATGAAATTTTCAATCTGCATTCTCCTAACATGGCGAATTATAATGATTAATCACCAAATATTAAAGTAAGTTTTAGTTTTTGAGTTTACTTCTAACTATACATGATTTGTGACAAAGTTTCCAACAAATGATGCTGGTGCAACTGTCTATAAAAACAAAACAAAACCCCTAATTCTTACTTCATATCTCATATGAAAATTAGCTTAAAAAGCATAACAGACCTAAGTTTAAATTGATAAACCTTCCAGAAGAAAACATGAAAGAAGATCAGAGTGACCTCTTTTTAGTCCAAGATTTCTTAGACAAAACATTTAAAAAATCATTAATCATAAAAGAAAAATTATTGATAAAAGATATCAAAATCTATATTTTCCTTTTAGGAAGACACTGTTAGAAAACAAAGTCTAAAGTCAAGCAAAGCATATGGCAAAATCACAATTCATAAATCTGCAAAAAAATTATATCCAATATATTTCAAGTTAATTATAAAAAGATAGAGAAGGTATTTTTTAAATGGGAAAAATCTTTGAGCATTTTATAAAGGAAAATATAGAAATGGTCAATGAACATATGAAAATATTCTCAAATTTTAGGTCCTCTGAGGAATGCAAATTAAACCCAAAATGAGGCGCTACTGAAGACCCAACCAAAAAGTCAGAATTAAAAGGACAGATAATACCAGAGACCGGCAAGATCACAGAGCACCTGGAACTATGATGTGTAGCCAGTGGAAACGGGAAATGGTACAATTATTTGGGGGAAGAATTTGCAGTTTTTCTTAAAAACAGTGTTGAAGTAACACCATGTAGCTCAGCAATTCTGAAAACGAGACGCAAATTAAATATAAAAGAATGAAAACATATATCTGTAAAAAGACTTCATAGGAATCTTTTTAGCAGCTTTATGCAATAATGCAAAAAAAAAAAAAAAACCACCAACTGCAAACACCCATTATGCTCATCAACAGGAGAACTGTTAAATAGTTCATATTGTATTTCTATGCTAAAACACTTCTCCGTAATACAAAGAAGCAGACTACTGACAGAAAACAGCAACATGAATGAATCTTGCTGAGTTGAAGTCAGATACAGAGTCTCTCACACAACTCTTTTTATATGGAATTTATAACAGGTAAAACTAGTTTTTACTGGCAGAAAGCAGATCAATGGCTGTCTCAGGCTGAGGGTGGTGGTGAAATTGACTGTAAAGAGAGAATGTTTTGAGATAACAGAAATATTCTGTAACATTATTTTGGTGTTTACTTGAATGTACACATTTGTCAAAACCTATTAAACTGTACACTACAAAGGTGAAATACTTTGCTGCATTTCAATTGTACCACAACAAATACTATTAAGTTACGCAAAAGGAGCAAATACATGCACAATAAAGAACATGGTAAAATAATACTTCAGCAATTCTTATATTAGGTTACATTTGTAACTTGCAACCCCTTCCTGCAGCTTGTTTTCTTATCAAATTTGAATCAAAGTCTATATATTTTGCTAACTGAGAAATGAGTGTCCCAGAATCCATGGAAGATCACACTTCTGTTTAAATGTATACACTTTCTAACAGAGGAATACAGAAGTTCATAAAATCTCACATTCCTCCTGAAAATATCCTTGTTTCCTCTTTCCCTCGATTTCTATCTTCTCTATGCCATAAATATTTAGCAACTGTATGCTTCTTTCCAGGCCCTCGTCAGTAAGAGTGAGGAATCCCCTGATTCTTTCCAAGTCTCCAGCCTCCTCAGACAGCTACCCCTTCCCCATACCGGCGTCACTGCGAGGTCTAGGAATCATGAATCTGAGGAACTGCTTCAGCATCATTCACAGGTTGCTATTCTTCACGCCAAGCTGGAGTTTTCCAGCAACGTTTTAGAGAATTCTTCATGATTTTGTCCAGTCGCATTTCCTCTCTCTCTCTCCCTCCCTGCAGAGCGCCTCTAATGTACTCATTTGTCTAACTTCCTGTGCATCCTACCAGCAACCTGTTACCTCCTCTGGTACTTGAACTGCTTATATTTTCCATGTAAGCCACATTTAATTTCTTTAAACACCCAGAGTGTGATATATATTCTCCTCCATTGGCTTAGATTATTGCTTATCACGTGCTGTTTCACCTTCTACATCACATGCTGAATTTCCTTCTCCTTCCTAATTTCTAGTAGGCATCCAAGATTCATTTTAGTAATGGCCTTCTCTTGGGAAATTGGATTTAAAGTCCCTTTCATGGGACCATGCATATAACCGACCATAGAATCTAGTTGACTGGTTCTTGGTTTTCTTTTTCTACCTGCTGTTTTAGAGAAATTGCTGAAATCAGAGTTGACACCCTTGCTTCCGCTGGGCCTAAATTTCAGCTCTTTTAAATGAACAGTGTAATAGAATTTGGGCCATTAAGAGATGGAAATTTGGCTAAGACTTGTTCTAAAGTTATGTGTATTTTCTACTTTGATAATAAAGAATATTTACAGTAAATCTCACTAGTTTTAGCAGTTGCTCAGAGGGGAATTTTTAAGTCTACAAAATTTTGGATTTTATAACTTTTCTACAAGTTAACGTGGTACAAGAGATGAGATGAGTGATTCAAAAACTGGTATGGAAATTTACCTTTTACATTATCTTCCCTGAGGCAGAAGGCCTAACAGTGATAAAATCTAGTCAAAATTCCACAAACTCATTACAGATGCATTTAACAAATAAAACTTGCTATTTGGGGGCAACGTTAAAACAGAACACAGGAATGGTTTTTACATACGGGATGTTGTAATAGGAACTTGGTGTATTACACGCTGCATTTTTGGCAGTCCTTGTTTGATGATTTTTGGAATGATTTTGCACACAAAGACTCATTGTGACTAATTCAACAATAATTAATGAAAACACTTTATTTTTAGGCGAGGCAGGGGAGAAAGGTGGTTATTTGTTTTACCTTGTTTTGTTCTGTCTGATAGTTGCCTACAGACATTTTCTGTCTCACAAACTGAAATTTGACGCAGCACCACTCCCCCTCCTCGGCCCGCCTCCTCCTAGTCGGTGCACACTGTGAGGTCAGGAACTGTGATCACACTTTGTAAAAATAGCAACACACAGTCTGCGTGATTTACACGCGCAATAAAGACTTGTTGCTTAAATGAGTGAATGAAGATACGCCCTTGCCATGTGAAAGGTGCCTTCCAGGGTAGCCGATAGACTGCAAAACATATTTTCAGCATTTCTCATATATATATATATTTTTGGTATGCTGACATAAACTACCAGCAGGGTGGGTGAAATAATCTCTAGAAACCTGAAGAATCTATTCTTGACCATGAACTCTGTTCCTTACGTTTGACAGGTTATTTTCTACAAGATTCTGATGTCCAAGTTCTATGTCTCGTGGTCTCTGCAATATAAATATAATATATAATACATATATATCCTCTACCCTGAAAGTTTGTAACAGAAAGCCATTTGAATAAAAGAAAATAGATACTTGGATCAGAGAGAAGGGTTTAAAAAGTGCAAGATATCAGCTGGACTTGTGTGTTTAGCAACTTGCCACACTGCAGCTAATTAGACAATTCTCCACTTGGATTTTCTGAAATAATCAGTTAGAAAATGTGACTTATGGAAGATAAGGTTGCTTTCTACTTCCGGACTAATCTGAATCATCCGAGCCCAGAACAACATCTGGGAGATAGACCAGTATCCTGAATATTTTTCATATTCATTTCCCTTACTCTGTTTTTTGTTGCAGAATAACACGCACTGGGTAAATTATGAATAAAACAAACTTGTTTCTCAGAATTCCGGGAGCTGGGACTTCCAAGATCAAGGTGTTGGCCTGTAGACAGAGTCATTATGGTGTTTCACCCCATGAAAGACAACAGAAGGCCAAGAGAGTAGGAGGACAGAGGGAACAACAGAAAGTAGAACTTTCTTTTACGAGAAACCCACTCTTACAATAACTAACAAACTCCTGTGTTAAAAGCATGAGTCCACTATTGAGGGCAGAGGGCTTATGGCCTAATCTAGCAGGAAAGGGGGATGCAAACTCAACAGTCTAAAGTTTATTGCTAATCCCGAGAGGGAACTCTCTGCGCTAGTGGAACAGAAAAGGTGTCTCTCATAGGCTGAGTGGGTTTTTATAGCATTTTTTGGTGGGCTTTTGAGGAAGTGGCTCAGAGAAATGGCACGCTTGTAGCTTTCTGTTGTATCCTCTGTGTCCTCTGTAACCTGCTGACATGTCCATGCGGGGAGTGCTCGTGGCCTGCTGATGTGCCTTGGTGACCTATGACAGTCCTCTGTGACCTAAGTAAAAGGAAACCTAACCTACATTTCTCTAAGATGGCAGGTGGGCTCGTTCAAACTGGCGGTGTCCCTGTCCCAGCTCTATCAATAATTACCTTTTATGAGGCCCCACCTCTCAACATGGTTCCACCGGGGCTTACGTTTACAACACATGGATTTGGGGGGACACATTCAGACCAAAGCATCATTAATTTAACAAATTTTTGAAAGTTAGTTCAGTACTAAGAAGTTTAATGGGTTTATAGGTAAAAGCAGTGAATAACACATGTCATTTACATTCCAAAGCATATGGGACTGGGTTTTTTTCCTTTAAGATTCCTACATACCAGCCACTGAATTAATTGGAATTTTAGATTACAGTATTGTGATATATTTACTTTTCTAGTCTTTAGAAATGCTATTTTTTGAATAAACTGCTTTATAAGTTACCAGATATAGTGAATGGCAATGTTTGCACACTTGCTCTGATTTTTCCCCCTGGGTGAAAATGTAGCCCTGTTGATACTGAATATATATTCCCTGCAGCAGACACTGTGTAAATTGTTCAGGACAACAGTAGACATATGTAGGCACTGCGAAGAAACAAAAAGCCAAGCTCCAGTCCTCACTTGGTGCAGATTCACAGAGTGGGGCAAAGCCATGTGCACTGATACCTGCTGCACAAATTGTCCTCTAAGGGTTACCTGGGTCCCCCCCCAGCCATCGCCCTGACTCCCACAGTGTGCTTGTTTGTGTGACCTCTTTCTGGCCATCTGTATAACTTACTAAAACCTTGCAAACAGGCGACTTGCTTTTAGAATTCTGTCTTCTGTTTTTGAGGGAGAATTGATTTTCTGCTTTTATTTTTTTTTAACTTATATTTACTCCTGACTTACACTGTGTGTAGGGTGAGAAGTTGGGAATACTACATTTTCTGGAGAAGTCTTGGGCCATGAGAATACAGACTAGGAAAAGAGTCTTTGTGCTTTTATGGTTATTCTTTAAATTTCTGTTGACTGGAAAAAAAGGAAAAGAAAAAGAAAACATGTTTAGTGAGTCTTGGCTTTATTTTGGCTGGGGCTTTTCTGTTTTGCCATCTGACTGTGACAAGGACAGTTAAAGGAATCTATCTTTCCCTGACTCTTATCTCTATTCTTTGTCATCACAGATATCACAAGTAGAGGGGAAAAACGTGCCATGCAGATGTCTGTCAATCCAGTTTTCAAGTTCAACTCTGTTGCAGCAGTGAGCAGACCTTCTCTTCCCGTCAATCGCTTTGTGTAACCTGCTGAAAAGG
This sequence comes from Hystrix cristata, assembly GCA_004026905.1. NCBI lineage: Eukaryota > Metazoa > Chordata > Mammalia > Rodentia > Hystricidae > Hystrix > Hystrix cristata. The sequence continues at coordinate 26,479 of PVJO010003082.1, read as the reverse complement.
GAAGTTACTGACTGACACCAAGGAGAATTTCTTTACATTCCATTCTTGCTATCCAAGGGTCTCTGGGATTTCAGACTATCAAATTAGTGTCAATTTGAGGCACTTCTAAGAGAAAAGAAGGGAGAAAAAACCTGGAGATTACCTGAATTCATCTTCCATGTGGTCCACTGCTAACATCCAATCGTAGCAGCTGTCAGTCACAGAGCAGGGCATTATATGTCAATGACGGGGTAGCTCTTTAATTATAGAAACGAATAACCCAGCTCCCCAGCTCTCCTCTTAACAGCTGCAGTCCAAGAAATGAAAGGATTGAGCTCGAAGGATCAACACAAACAGAATTTGCGGCAATTTTTCCTACTAGTTTCTTTTCTTATTGTCTGAACACAGTATTTCCTTACTGACAGAGGAAATGAATGGGGTTTGGAAACACTGTTTCTAAGCTTCAGTGGCATTTAATGGCATTCCCATTGCCTTTTCAGGTTTTGTGGTTGTGAACAGCATCATAAATTGATGATCTTTTCTTTAAAGATATAAATTGCTTTTCAAATCCTCCCAAACTATAAAAAAGTGGAGAATACTTCAGGTTTTCAGCTATTGGAAAAGTAGCAAACATTGCTATAAGATTTTTGTCCTTTTGAGAACCACAGTTTTTTCCTTTTATTGATTATTTCTAAAATTATTCAGTGATAATTCAGAGAGACATACATACAGAATACTTAGATTCAAAGAAACTGATTCTTATCCTCGAAGAATTTCTATTTTTCATTGGTAAATATAAAGTGCTTAACCCAGTGTTTGGTCCTTTTAAAAGTTACTTGATTTCTGTTACAATCATTACTCTTATCAGTACAGTTACGCTTCTGTTCCATACCTTTGCTTCTCTGAAGAATTTATTGAGGACTTGCAGACACAGCATTGTGAAGAATATGAGAGTCCTCACACTCAGATACTGCTTTTGCTTAAAGAAATTAATGACTAACAATGGAAACAAGTAAAATAAACAAAATAGCAATGAGGGTGGAGAGAGGCAAAAATAACATCCTACAGAAGTAAAAAGGTGTGGAGGAAAAGTGCCTCTAGAGACATTATGGGAAGACTTCAAGTGCAAAATGGCATTTATGCTGCCTGTTTGTGGGATAAATAAAATCTACAAATGTAAAAGGCCAGTAATGGCCATTTTCAGAAGGGACAGCAGAATGAAACAGTTTTTCAGTGAAACAAGGTTTATATATTGTATAAGGACAGAGTGAAGTGTCCGCTAACACAGTCAGAATGTCATACACAAGGAGTTAGTGTATCTTCTGTTTTTGTAAGTAAACTGAATTTGTGAATAATGGGTACAAGTAAGGAATGTAATTGTAAGTATTTTTAAAATATCAATCTGACTGTGTGCTTTTAAAATAATATAATTCAATGTCATATTTTAGTCCTGGACATTTTTAAGAAGATGTACAGTATTACTAACATTGTATTTTAATATTTAAAGTATACTATATTGTATATATTACTGTATTTTATTACACTACATTATAATTATCTTTATTTTACTATACGCTATTTTAATATAACATGTATTTGCTTCTTAAAGGTGAAGAAGATTTAAGAAACGCTTAAAACAGGCATCCTGGCAGGAGATCTAGCTCAGCAGTAGAGCACTTGCCTAGCACAGACAGGACCTTGAGTGTGATTTTCAGGCACACTCACACACACACACACACACACAATATCTCCAAAAAATGAATAATTATGACTCATTGTAAAGTTTAAATTTATATGCATAAGTACACATATTTACATATATTAAATACATATGAATATATAATTTCCTGAATCTTAAGTCTATTTCATACTTTGCCAATTCAAAAACATATTAGAACACTCTGTGTATGAGGGAGGGATCAGGAATCATTTAAGTAGTACACATAAGAAAAATAGTCTACAGAATATACAACAACAAAAACTAATTTTGTTTGGCTACTTTATCATAAACACCTTGTGAAGTTTTTTCTAAACATGTGAAAATCTAACAAGAATTTATAAAATAATCATTGTGAAAATTTGTAAATTGATATATTAAAGTATGGAGAAACCAAATCAAGCAGTAGAATGAAATAATTCCTGTGTTTTCATTGCAGAGCTGAAATCTCATTCATACCTCATTAAATCATCTAAATCATAATCTATAGGAGCAAAGACTTCTGTTTTGGAGTAGACAAATGCAGCTCAGATGTGGAAAGGATATTGATTTTATTGGACACAAGCCTCTTTATTTAACACCCTTTCGTAGCACTAAAATCTAGGATATCACAAACTCGAAGAAAGTTAATATTGCAAAATAATGACACTGATTTATTTGGTTAGCAGAGAATTTTCATACTGATAATCTCATGATTTCCTGATGAATCAAGCCCTTTTGGCTTGACATAATATATAAGTAATCTGCAGATAAACTCAGATTAGTTTACTGCTATTAATAAACTGAATTTTTAAAAAGGTACTGTTCTCAATGGAGTGACCAAAATGTGAAAAATTTATTAAGCTCCTAATCACTCATTTTTCACAATTAATATCTTTTTCCTTAGTTAAATAAATGACTACAAATAAAGTAAATACTTTCTGTACAAATATCACTCCAAGTAGACATCTTAGTTAAATGAGAGAAACTTGGAAGAAATGCATGTTAAACAATATTTTATTACATTTTAGAGATTTTCTCAAATAATTTGGTTAGAGTCTTGAGTATGAACGCACATTCCTAAAAAACAGGCTTATTCTTTCTTAATTATTGGCATTTGGGATTTGCATCTGTATTGCATGTCGTTATATTCCATTAAATGCTAAGATAATAATGTGTAAAGCTCCCAGAATTTGGAGGGATTATGTAGAGACTGTCAACACAAACTGAGAACTTGATCTAAATTCTTAAAGATTAAAAAGTTGAAAACTGACAGGAAGGCTAATGTTTTCATTGTGATATGGCTATTTCTAGGCATGGAATTTATATCTTTCATATATTATACAAGTATTCCAAAGAAATTGCATTAAACTAGCTAGAACAAAATAGCTCCTCTACCATCTACCTTACATAGAATAAAACAAACACAAAAGAAATCATGAATCGGTAAATATTCCCTAAACTTTCTCTGAACTTATTTGATGAAATTTGTATTGATAGAATAAAAATTTCCAAGAAAATTGTAGAATCTTGCTAACAAGTTTAAGTGTGCTTCACTAAATTATAGTTCATACATTATCAACCATACAATTTATTTCTTAAATATATTATTTGAACAATTTCCTTGACAACTGGCCAAAGTTCTTAAAATGCAAAAATAACGCTATAATTATCTTCCCATATTGTGAAGATGAGAATAAAAATCGTATCATCCAGACAATTCTTGTTTCCATTAAAGCTGAAGAAAAGAATGTCATCAATGATTCAATTAATAGAAGAAATTAATCTAACAGACCAGAAGCAGTGGTGAGACTGTGGACATTTCTAGGCTCTAGAAAAATATTGAAATGGATACCAAGAAGTTAGGATTAGAGAAACTCTCTGAAAGTTTTATATCCTTCAAAACACCTTATTTACTCTGACAGTCTGAAATTCCATATTGCGAGATTGGCTTTTCTTTGTCCTTGGACACAATTTGTTCTATTAAAATCACAATATAACTTACAAAACACATCAAATGAGTGTGTGTTATTGTTATACTAGCATAGTTTGTGATAAATGGGATTTCTATGGAGAATGATGAAATGATTATGGGCCCCATCAATGAAAACAGGATGTCAAATAAGTAGAAACTGTGTATGATGAGGGGGAAAAAGAGGCTATGTGAGCAGGAATACTCTTGACACTGTCTGTGTCAGGAGATGCAATTAACAGAAATAGCTAGAGAGGCTATGAAAACAGTAATGTGAGGTACTGGGGAGAGTTGACAGGGATGTTGTACTGTATGGGGAACACCCTTCCCCAACCTCACAGCACTAAAATTTGTTTCCTTAAATACTGTGCTAATGAAACATAATAGAATAATTCATGACTTGGCTAATGTAGCAGGTCGTTTGCCAGGGTATTATCCCCACACGAGTATTCTGAAGCACCAAAGATGCAAATGATGAGAAAATTAAAAACCTTACTCAGTTTCGAGGTATCATTCAGGGTATCATCTGCAAATACTCTGAGAATAGGGAAAATGATGTGGTAATAAATGTTCCTAGCACCAGGAGGCATTGCAAATAATCATTCTGTATCATAAGCATATACTAATAAAAAAAAATAAAAACTGATAAAAAGTTTATTTACACTCTCTAAATCTTTACTCTCCTTATCTACAGACAAAATTGGTACTTAGATGAGAATGTAATGAGATCAGGTATACAGAACCTGGCACAGAAAAAACACAAAAACAGTTAACTATTATTTTATTGTTCTCAAAAACAGGTATTAATATTTTCTTTCAGATGACCTGTGAATTCTGAACAATCGGAACTTGACTCAGACTTTCAACACATGTTACATTCCGAAGGTTATGCAATATTTAATAATCTAATCTGCTGTGAAATTCCATAAGAAAATGGTACATGGCAAGTCATCCACACCTCTGCCCTGGGAGGCACTCATGTGTGGTGGTAGACATGGATTCGAGCTCTAGGGCCTTTGAATGGAGAGTCAAGATTCTCAAAGAATCAGTCAGCTCAGCTAGTATTTGTTCTAACACCATCTCCTCTAAACAAGTAGAAAGCTCTCTTTTGTTCTAAAGATTAGTATCTAACTGTCTATCCGTCTACAGGACATGTAGGAAGTACAAAAATTTTGTATGTGTTTAATAATAGATTTTTTAATTTTACCATTCTCTTCTAGTCATTGTAATTCTATGATAAAAACAAAATAATTCCTTAGATCTTCAGCTATTTTCTCAGTGACAAATATCCTAAACAAAACTTTTAATTTCTATCGATATTATAATTGGTTCCATAATCTTCTATAAAGCTTCAAGTTCACAAAACTAGCTCTTCTTTGTATTACCACTGTAGGACAGAGCGAGACACAGAATCTTCAGAGAACATCATATATTATAGAAGGTTGGCAAGAATATGTAAAGCTTTAATTATTTTCACATACAAGATGTGATATGTTACGATTTACTTTAGATTTCATTTGGGTCACTTTACTTTAAGATAAAATGGAGTACCTTTCTGAAAGTTCAGCCTCACGGGACAGTCTTTCTTATATAATTAAGTCTCCAAAAACTGATTTGAGCTCAGTACTCCTTCATTTTCTCCTTCAACCCACAAGAAAATAGCTGCTCTATACTGCACATTACCTAAAGAACCACAGCCTGTGACATCACAGAAGCCAGTTAAAGGAGAATATCCAGAACAAAGCAAACAAAAAACAAAGTTCACAATTGCAATTGTTTCATGCATGCTCTCAGACAGACATACAAGAAAAAAATATCAAATAAACAAAACAATGTTTCACTTTAAGCAATGCCTAAGCAGGATCAAAGGATGACTGTGGTGTGAAAGTGTAACTTTATTCGTGCTGTTTTAAAACATAATGCCCAGCTCTGTGCCTTCGGTTACCATGTAGGCTAACACTGCAGTGCCTGCTCTGAAGTTAGACGTGGCCATGAGTCCACTTTGGTCAGTGAAATGTGAGGATGATGTGTGTGTTTCTCTGCCGGGCACTGGTTTTATGAATGAGTGACTGATTTTCTGGGTCTCTTGTGCTACTGATGAGTCTGCAGGTACACAAATTCATACATGTCTTCTATCTGCCTGTGTACCCGACAGGATGTCATGGGTAGAAAACCCCTGGCTGATCCAGTTGGGTGAGTACTTATTGTGTCATTCTGCTATGACTGATAAAAAGGTCGAAGAGTAGGTTTGGGTCCAAGATACTGATATTTGTGTAAGAGGGTAAAAGATCTTTAAGAGAACTAACTTTGTAATGGGAAACTTATTGAAGAATAGCAGAAAATGCTAGACAAGTAGGTGAAGGCTAGCTCATAAAGGACTCTGGATGCCTTGCTAAAGACTCTCGGATTGCTGGCATATTTTAAATAGCAGTCCAAGACTGCTTTTATATTTACTACAAAACCATGACTGGTTTTATATTTTTAACAGAGAGAGTCTGGCAACAGAGCAGAATGAGACTTGAAAGGGCAAGGTGTAAGTGAGGTATGCTGCTACCATCCAAGCAAAAGTGATGATCATCTGATCTAAACTGTGAAGGAGATTCATAAAAACGGTATAAACAGAACGTTTGCAATTTTGCAGCTATACACACGAAAGCACAGGAAATGGTGCTACCTAGGACAGCTTTTAGGTGTGTGGATTAGGTGACTCAGGAAAACATAGCGTACTTCATATACTCTGTGAACGGGTGATGACTCACCTCACGGAGAAGACCATAAGTGCGAATGTGCACACGCTATGTTTATGAAGACTCAGGATGAACAGGATGGATGTACAGAAATAAAAGAGACTACTTGGTAATCTATTCACTGAAACTGATCATCGGACTGTAGACAGAGATGAATTCTCCCATCAAAGAGAAGAATATTACCCTTGTGTGGTGGCCCACACCTGTGATCCCAGCACTCTGCTAGACTGAGACAGGAGGATCACAAGTTCGAGTCTAGCCGGGAAACAACACAGACCCTGTTTCAAAAAAAACAAAAAAAGAATAAATAAAAAGTCAGGGATGTACCTTAGTGCAATGGCCCTTGGTTCAATCTCTAATATGAGAGCAAGAGAGAGAGAGCAAGAGAGACTGAGAGAGGTAGAAGAGGAGGAGGAGGAGAAGGAGAAAGAGGAAGAAGAAGAGGAGGTGGAAGAGGAGAGGAAGAAGAGGAGGAAGAGGAAGAGGAGGAGGAAGAGGAACAGGAGAAAGAAGAGGAGGAAGAGGAGGAGGAAGGGGAGGAAGAGGAGGAGGAGGAAAGGAGAGAAGAGAAGGGAAGAGATGAGAAAAATAGTGGTTCCGGATAGTAAGTTGATTAGCACTTTTAGAGGAGAATAAAACAACAAAAATTGAGAATGACAATCAATCAATACATCTGTTTACTGTTTGTTAGCAGAATAAACTAGTGAAATATCAATAAAATAATAAAATTTTAATTTTGAACTCAAGAGAATAAAATACAATAGAAGATGAAACTCAAGAAAAATAAATTTGAAGCACTTTTTAGATTATGTTCTTTTATTAGTATTGAATCATTATATAAAAATATATTTTGAAGCTATGTTTTAGGCGATATGCTAGACTGTACATACAGACTATTAAATGGAAGGACTACTACTGAGCAGGCATCTGGTGGGTGCATAGTGAATAGAGATGATAAAGACACTAAAATTACACAAGTAAACATGGTCATGTCTGAGGTTTTCTAGGAAAAGTCATCACAAGGAGATTCACAAGTTTTACCTCTCACTGATGTAGATTCGTCACTCTTTCTTGGGTGGGCAACTTTTACCCTTGACAGTAGCTTGAAATATGATGGACTAGCTAAGAAGTCAGCTGCTTTCTGACTTGGGATTTGACAATTGCAAAAACACACAGGTTTTCAGAAAAACAAGCTTTTGCCATGACACAGGCCCGGCATGCTTTCTAGTCACTGCCTTGGATTGAATTGGCACAAAAATGCACATGAACAAATGAAATTGTTTATCAATAAAGACTTTGATCAAACCACTAAGAGAAATACATTTTTCTGTAACAAGAAGCATTTTTGCTTCAAACACTTCTCATACACATACAATACTACTCATTTGTTTTTGCTTTTTCTTGTTGGTGGTGGTATTTCTTTTCCAGTACTAGGAATTGAATCCAGGGCTTTCTCGTTAAAGTAGATCCCCAGCCCTTTTTATTTTGAGACAGGGTCTTTGCTAAATTGCCCACATGGGAGTCAAAGTGGCAATCCTCTTGCCTCAGTTTCCCAAGTGCTGGGATTACATATATGCACTACCATACCCAGCTTCTTTTTTTTTTCCTCCCTTTTGTGGACTTATTTTACTTCACCTTATGAGAAAGAATTTCCTCCAAAGCCATACTAGTTCCAAACTTTCAACTAAAAGACCATAAGTAATCACTACAGACTCCACTGCAGTTACTTATTCCCCACTGTAATCTTATTACTTAAAAGTGGGCTTCTTTTTACCATAACTGACTGAAGCAACACGGATGCATTCAAGCATTTACTTAGAACCAGTGTTTGGTAAAATTTCTATACTATTCATGGCTCTTCCCTCTCATTCCTAGAGATGAAAGAAAGTCAAATACATCCTACATGTACTAACCTCTTGTAGAATATGCAAATCTATTACTTTCCTCTCTAAACACTGTCAACACATATTTTTGAAAGTCTCGATTTAAATGTTATTTTTTAAATTAACTAAACTCCTTTTTCCATGGCTTTGAGATCTTCTATACCTTCAATAAAAATATTTCTTTCTGCTCCAGACTAATCAATTGTCACTAATGAATCTAGGTTTAGGTAACATAAGTACTATCAGAACTTACAAGACTAGTTAAAAAGAAAACTCTTCATTAATAGAGTTATTCTGTGTAGGTTATTTTTGAAGAGGTTGTTTTGTTAATAATTGTGAACAACTTTTGGGCACTGACTATTCATCATCATCACTTTGGATCACAGCTCTGATGAGGGAAAGGGCATAACTTGTTCCCCAGTACATAGTCTTGAAGATCCTAATTCAAGGAGATAATATAACACAACGCTTTCAGTGAGGGCCCGGTCACAGTTGCAAATCCTTCCTATGCCTCACTCCTGCTGCATGAAGATATGTTTCCCTCATTACTCACAACCACTTTCTGAAAAAATATTAGCTTTTCTGATACATAATTCACCATCGTGAACACTGTCGACACCTCATTTTAGAACACAGCATCTCTTAAAACAAAAATCTTTCAAACTCATTGGCAAGCACTCTCTATTTCCTCCTTTTCCCAGCCCTTGGTCATCACTAATCTACTTTTTCCCTGTGTGGATATGCCCATTATGGGGTTGTATGCTTTTTTAAATATTCCTTAACTGGCTTCTCTCACTTAATATTGTGTCTACAAGTTTTCTTCATTTTATAGCATGTGTCATTACTGTATTTCTTTCAATTGATGAGCATTGCATGTACATATGTTTTGTCAATCCATTAAGAAGTTGGTGGACATTTGGATTAGTTCCACATTTTAGATACTATGAACAATACTGCTATGACTATTTGTGTGTAAGTTCTCACATGTGAACATATGTTTTCATTCCTCTTGGACATACAGTATAGGTAAGAATGAAACTGCTGGATCACACAATAACTTTAAAACTAACCTTCTGCAGAACTATCACACTGTTTTCCAGAGTGGATGTATCATTTTACTTTCCAACTAGTAACACTGGGGCTCCAACTTGTCTACAAACTTGCCAGTGCTTTTTACATGTTTGATTATAACTATTCTATATTTTTATTATAACTATAACATAATGTGGTATCTCATTGGGGTTTGGATGAGCATTTCCCTGATCCCTAATGATGCTCACTTTATTTTAATATATGTAATGCCATTTGTCTGTCTTCTCTGGAAAAGTTAATTTTTACATTACTCGCCTGTTTTTAAAAAAAAGGCTACTTGTGTTTTAATTGTTGATCTGGAAGTATGTATTCTTTACCTGTTGCAGATACATGTCCCTCATCTGGTACCGAATTTATTCTATTGTAAGGGTTATTGTTTCGGCTTTCTTAATGTCCTTTGAAACAAAGTATTTTCATTTTGATGATCTTTTTTCCTTTTGTTGCTTACACTTTGGGTAACATATCTAAGAAGTAGGGTCTTAACTTAATATCACTGAGCCTTATTTGTATGTTTTTTGTGTATGTGGTTTACACACTCGCATTGCTTGAACCACTGATGGTATGTATATGCATGACTGTCCCACCAGGCACATGGATCATGTGTGTACGTCCCCAACATGAATCTGTTCACTGGGGTCCAACCATACTATTTTGATTACGAAGACTGATTTGTTCCAATACTCTTTATAAGAAACTTCCTTACAAGTTTTTATGGCATCCTTGTCAAAAATCAATGGGCCACAAAGAGGAGGGTTGATTCTATTTTATTGACCTTCGTGTCTATACCTATTCCAATAACAAACTGTCTCGATTATACACCTTAGTAGTAAATTTTGAAATAGTAAATTGCAAATCCTCCAACTTTGTTTTTTTCTCAAGATTCTTTTGTACATCTGGGCTTCATTGAATTGTAATATAAATTTCTGAATAAGTTAGATATTTGCTGTGTAACAGGCAGCTGAAATTCTGACACTGAATGCACTGGATCTAAAAAACAATTTGAAGAGTATTGCTAGCTCGACAATATCAAAACTTGACACATGATCATGAATGAGATGAATTTCCATATACTTAAGACTCCTTCAATCGTCTTCCCATGTTTTGTGGGCTCTTCTCAATGCTTTTTCTGAGCATGTTGAAATGATTATGAGGTTTATGCCCTTTATTCTATTAATGTAGAATAAATGAATTACTATATGAGTTATTTTCTACACGATTAATTACTACAATTACTTATTTTCAAATGTTACAACTTCATGTCACATCTGGCTCCTGGTCAGGGAACCAAAGATGTCACATGTGGGGGACAAGCACTACTCCTCTGCTGCCTAAGCCGCCCACTGGGATCATAAACTTATCTTCAGTAAAAAACTAGAGGGACAAAGTTTAATCAAAGGAAGACACTTTGTTTCTAAAGAGGAAAAGGAAGGGAGCGGAAAGAAGATACAGAGCTGCTCTGATAAGAAAGAATCAGGGCAGAGGGCTCCCGAAAGATAGAGGACAGCGGGCCCTTTGTTCCCAGCTGCTTTCATAGGGAGTGCCAGAGGCATTCCCCACAACACTCAGAACTTGTCATAACCATATTGACTGCTGGGCATCTCTGACTAATGTCATTTCTTCCAGTGGTCTATGTGCATCTACTTTCTGTTTGTTTGTTGTCCTTGACCTACCTTTTCTTTGGGGTGGCCTGCTAGTTGGCAATGGGTGCCTTAGTCTTGGTTAACCTTGAGTTTGTAAGGTGGCGTGTGGATATCTATTGTTTTCTATAATGACCCTAGAATGAATAATATAGTGACTCTAGATGAATACACACACACACATATATATTAGTGCATAGGTGTGAAAACACACTGCCTTAAAGTTAGTCAGCACTCCACCTCTTTGTTTCCCCAGTATTTTATTGGAGGTGGTTGTGGTGGCTTATCGTTTGTGTACTGCACTTTTTCTCTGTGTCTCGCATGTCAGCTTTTTTTCTAGTCTATTGGTGCAAGTCTCAAGTTCATCTGATGTCTTTGTTTGTCTGCTATTGCTCTCTTTCTCTACCCTGGTCCTTGCCCTATTTCCCAGGGGCATTTTTCTAGTAAAGTTTGTTTTTAACTTCTAGTTAGAATTAGCTAGGAGACATAATGAGGCTTCTATTCTGTTTTTTTCCCAGTCTACATTCCCTGACCCTACATTTGCACTAATGAGATAAATACCAATTAATCATATTCTATAATCTTTTTTTTTAGATTTTATTGAATTGTCTGCTAATATTATCTTCAGGACTTTTTAATCTGCTTTCCTAATGACTATTTTTCTGAAGTTTTCTTTTCTTATAATACTTTCTCTGGTTCTTGAAATAAAGGCCTCATAGTAAGTGTTGAGAAGATTTTTCTTCTTCTCTATTTTATAATTATTTTTTGAAACACTGGTAGTAATCATTTGGTTGTTCAGCTGAATTCAGTGATAAGTCATTTGAGCTTGAGATTTTCTTTTTGAGCTTTTTAAATTACTAATTTAATCTACTTTCCCTTAATGCATCTGTTCATTCAGATCTCTTATTTTTTGAGACAGCTTAAGAAGAATGTGTCTTTTTTAAAGATCACTGATACTTGCTAGAATATCTAACTTTTCACAAGCAATTTTAAACAATATTCTTGTATGTTTATTTCAGAAAAAATGGTAGTATTGCCACATAATTCCTGATGGTAGTAATTTGATTCATTCCTTCTCTTAGTCTACCCAAATATTTAATAACTTCGTTTATCTAAAGACTCACCTTTTGTGTTATTGGTTTCTCTATTAATATTCTCTTCTTTATTTCATTCATTTCTGTTCTAATCTTTACGATTTCCTTGTATTTTCTTTGGGAAGGAAGGAAGATTCTCAAACAAGATTAGGTTTAAATTTGAGAGTTTTCTTCTTTTTTAGTACAGGCATATATAGCTATATGTTTTCCTCTACAAATTGTTTCTGTTGTATCCTAGAAGCTTTCGTAAGTCATGTTTTGCTTTGTTCATCACAAGTATTTTGTAACTTGTGTTTTTTTTTAATATATATTTCATATGTAGGAGAATGTTTTCAGGTCAAATTTTCCAAAGTTCCTACTGCTACTGGTTTCTAATCTCATTTCACTGCTGTTAGAAAAGATATGTTTTGTGATTAAAGTAACTTTCGATTCGTTATGGTCTGTTTTATGGCCTAACATACAGTCTTTACTAAAGCATAATCCATGAACACTTGTGAAGAATACACATTCTGCTCTTTCTGGGTAGAGTGTTCTAGAGTTGTCAATTAGGTCTAAGTAATTCATATTGTTGTTCAAGTCTCCTAGTCCTTCATAGATCTCCTGTCTAGGAGTTCAACTCATGTATTGTGACTAGGGTACTGAAGCATTCAACTACTATACTTGAATTTCTATTGTGATGAAGAATTTTCTCTTGTTTTCAAAACCCTGTGTTCACTTCCAGCATCTTGATTTAATGTAGCTGAAAGTGTATCTTCTTGAGTTAATCCTGCTTACGTTTAGTGAGCTTCCTGCTTTTCATTCAGTTTGGGAAGTTTTATCCTGCTATTACTTCAAATTTTGTTTTTGCTCCTTTCTTTTCCTCCTCTCCTTCTGGAATTGCTACTGTGTGTGTGTTACTATGTTCTTGCTTTTGTCCCACAAGTCTCTGAGGATCTGTTCACTTTTCTTTATTCTTTATTCTGTCTGTTCTTCTTAATGGATAATTTCCCTTGATTTCTCTTAGAATTTACTGATTCTTTTGCTGTTGAAGAATTTTGTTAAGACTCTCTGGTGAACTTTTCAGTTGTTTTTGTACTTTTGAATTCTACACTTTCCATTTAAAAATAATTTGTAACTCATTTTTTATATTCTGTTTAGTTAAATATCATTTTATCCTTTATTTATATGTGACTTCTTTAGTATTTGAATGCATTTATAATAGCCTATTTAAAGTCTTTGTCTATTAAATTTTACATCCAGACTTCTTTCAAGACAGAGCCTTCCGACTCAGTTTTTTCCTATATATTGCCCATACTTTCTTTTTTCCTTTCTCATAAATTTTTGTTGGAAAATGGATATTTTAAGCAATATTTGGCAATTCTCCTCATCCTTCTTCCCAGGGCCTCTTATTGCTGCTGCTACTGTTTTAGAGACTTTTTACTAGGCAATTCTGCGACGTTGTCATTTTTGTAAAGTCTGTATTCATATGTGGCCACCAAAGTGTCTGATCAGTTAGCTTTGTGGTCAAAGAGTAGTTATGTATGGATTCATTTGCCTCCTTAAACCAGTAGGTCTCCTTCCTTTTTCCAAGGAGCTCAGGGCAGACAGGCAGAATTACATTTTCTGAGTTCTAGTTGTTCAGAGCGTTGCCTCAGTCTTTACATTCTGTTCAGGTAGAGCCATGAAGTCATTCAGAAGTATGCTAATAGGGCTTTACCACGTCGTTCCCTGACTGACTCCACTGTGTGTAGGGTTTATATCCACAGGAAAATAGAGATTTTCAAAGGCCCCAGCAGATATCCCCAGATTTCAGACTCCCTCCCCACTTTTGTATTTTGGGGAGTCCCATTTGTCCAAACTGGTTTTACAATCTCAGGAAATTGTTTAACAATTTGATTGTTTTCTAGTGATGTTCTGTTGATAGAGCTTTTCCTACAATTAGGTGACATACAGACAAAAGTGCCATGAACAAGGCTTTTCAGTGTGGCCTCTAGACAGGCCAGAGTAACAGCAACACAGTGTCATTTCAAGATGAGGCTGGAGTTGCATTAAATCTGCATAGTAATTTAGGAAGAATGGCCATTTTCACTATGTTGATTCTTCCTGCCCAGGAACACAGTATATCTTTCCATTTTCTGATACCCCTTTCAATTTCCTTTTTTAGAGTACTGTAGATTTCAATGTAAATATCTTTTAGGACAAAGAGGTGTAATAGATATTATATAAAAGGAAGATAATATTCAAAAGAGAGGAGAACTAGAAAGGGAGCAAGGGGAAAAGAAGGAAGGGAAAAGAAAAAAAGGGGAAAGGGAAAAAAATGGAAAAATACAAATAAACCTGCTGTAAATAGGGAAGGGGGAGCAGAAGGGAGGGGTGGGGAAGAGGAGGGAAAAACTAAGATACATCATATACAGGTACAAAATAACCAGGATGAATGTGATCATTACGTATACAATATACCAATACATGTTCTTGGTTTAAAAAAAAAAAGGATTTCACTATTATGAATTGTGCTACTATAGTTATCTATAATTATCATTGTATCATTGTAATATAATGTCTTTAGCTCTTTTGGGAAGATACCTAGAAGACGAACAGCTGAATCAAAAGGAAATCTCCATACTGATTTCCACAATGATTGTATTAGTTTCCATTCCCATCAACAATGTGGAAGGTTTTTTTTTTTTTTTTTACCACAACCATGTTAGCATTTTTTATTATTTGATTCTTTGATGATTGCCATTCTTTCTGGTACAGGATAGAATCTTAGTGTTGTCTTAATTCTCATTTCTCTAATGGCCAGAGATGTTGAATATTTTTTCCTATGTTATTGGCCATTTGTATTTCTCAAAAGTGTCTATTAATATCACTCACCCACTTTTTTGAAAACAAAAAAAAAAGATGAAGCTGCTCTGGAACACTCCGAGGCCATTCTGTTCCCTCCACTGGCGAATTAGGATGCTGTTTTGCAGAGGTATCAGGTTGCAGTCTGCAAGATTTCAAAGCTGGGAAGAACTGCACCAACGATGATGTGAACAGTGTTAAAACAGCCCTAAGTCACTGGTCCTACCTTCCCAAACCCTTTTTCCCTGAGTAAATGCTCTTTAAATCATTCCAAATCTCTGGAACAACCTCAGAAAAAGTAGATTTTGACAAATTTTGCCAACATATTTATTGCTTTTAACAATGAAGAGATTTTAAAAGTTCCCTAGTCCAGAGGTACTTTGCTCCTGATGACCACTACTGATAGGAAAAGTAGAATTGCTTTTCCATCATTTGAAAAGGAAAGTCTACTGGGCTTTCTGTTTATCCTTGCTCTAGATATTTTAAATTCTATGAGAAACTGCTTCAGGTTTTTTTTATCACTTGCCATGATCAAGGTTTTTAAACATGTAACTAAGAAACCAACTTTTATTGCAATCTTGCTTTCTATCTTAACATACATCTAACAGTGATTTATTGAGAAGGGTCACCTTAAAAGTTATTAGAAAATTTACAGCCTCATAACATATTAAAACAAATATTTACTAGTACAAAATTTTAGTCATCACCTCCCCCCAGGGAAATTTTCTCATTTTCACTTATAAAACCATAGTACATTAAATTATAGACAAACGTTATTGTTCATTATTATGATCAATAAAGCTAAGAAATAATATAAATTTTATAATTGAATAGGAGGTTGCAATAAATAAAACATTCTCTGATATATTCCCTTAGCTGGAATGCATCCTTTGTGTTCATTCATGTATAATTTAGTAAGTTTACATATTACATTTTTCTGGAAGCTCTTATTTTCATTTCTCTTTCCTTATTTGATCTAACAAGCTAACTGAAAATTTAAAAAAAAAAACAGGTAGAGAATACTACCACACACCAGTATTTTTATTTTTTAATGTTTATTTGACTAGAATTACTGGTGTTACAGTATGCTATTAATCTATCTAGTAAAAATATCTCAAGTGGCTTTACATCTCTTCATGGTTTGTGCCTGATTTTATTTATATGTAATAATTGAAAAATCAAGATAGTATAAAATTATGATAACCAGTTAAGTAGGCTTTAATTTGAACCTGCACTTCATGGAGATAAATTAGTCGTAGACAGATTAGTAGAATCACAAAGATATTTAACAAGTTTTAAATTTTGTGTCTCCATCTTCAAAATGGCTCTATACATACAGATTATAATGATTAAACTAGTGTATATATGATGAAAAGTACATAGATGCTTAAGTATTTCATTAGTTAAGTATTTCATTTCTTACCTAGAATATAGGAAGCCTAGGAAAAGTAAATATAAATGGAAAAAATTGACTTCACTTAATAGATCATCCCTTGGTTGAAAGCAGGACTTGAACTAACTCATATTAAAAACACTCAGAATTAATTTTATCCAAAGACTATGGGTCCCTAATTTCCATTAATCTGTCAGTCAGTCAGTTATTTGTTCATGTATTAATTCAACAACAAATATTGAGTCTCTACTAGGTGTCAGGAATTGAGGCACTTTAGTTTATTTTAACTGTCATCACAAAAATACCACAGACTGTGTGGAATGAACATCAAGTATTTATCTCTCACAGTCTACAGGCTGCAAAGTCCAAGATTAAGTCTCCAGAAGGCTGGGGAGCGCCCACTTCCTGACTCAATAACAGCTCGTCTCATTGCTGTGTCCTCTCAAGGGAAAAAGGGGTGAGAAGCCACTTGGGGTCCCTTTCATAAGGCCACTAATCCAATTCATAAGGGCTCTATCCACATGACCAAATCACCTCCAAAAAGAGCTCTTCTTCCTAACTAACAGCATCACATTCAGTCGGGAGGTAAACATACGTATTCTGAAGAGATACATTCACTCCCTTCAATGAGATAATCCTGGCAGAGAACAGAGGAAGCCTGATGCGCTTTAGAAGATTCACTCCAGTGGGAGGATCTAGAAAGTGACAGAGATTGCCTGAGCCTTCCATTATGAAAAGCTAAAATAAGTATAGAATATTATTAGCACATAATAAAGCATGTAGACTAAAGAAAATATGGCAGGAGGATAGTTCACAGAGTGTGGTCACAGGAAACATTAAGAGCAGGTCAAAACCTGAAAACGAGGAGTATGAGTAATACTGAACCCTAAAATAGCAGATTCCAGATGTCAAGAAAAGGATTGCAAAGTTTCATAAAGGGAAATCCTGGCTTCTTCAAGAAACGGGAAGGAGGTCAGAGGCATCGTGGCATAACACACAACTGGGTAAGTGGTTTGAAAAAAATTGAAATTGGGCAGGATTCAGATTTGGCAGAGTCTAGTAACCAAATGAGTTTGGATTTTGTCCTAAGTGCGAGGGGAGAATAGAGGTGTGACTTGATCTGATTTATGTTTTATAAAGCTGATTCTGGCTGCTCTGTTGAGAATGGATCGGAAAAGGCCAAATATGCATATCGAGGGATATAACCACACATCCCACATGCTGCTTCAGGAGCGCTGTGAGGAAAGGAAAAAGAATGTTTGGCCAAGTTCCTGTCATATGGTGGCACAGAAGCTTGTGACCTAATATGAGCCCCCCAAGGGTCTTTGATCAGCAGATGGTAAAGAGACTACCTTTCCCTCCATGCTGCCTGCTTGGTCTCTGCACAGCAGCTGCCCAGAGCCCGCAACGGCATGTGGGCTGCACAAAAGATGGGACCCAGATAGCAATGCCAGTGTGCCGTGCTCCAGGGACCACTGCCTAGATGTGATCATTTTCATAAACAAGATACAGTGTCCTGCCCGATGTGAGAGGGAATCCAAGTGTAAAACATTCCATGTGTAGGAAAAATTAACTTCAACTACCACGAATATATGTTTTCTGGGAATACTATCCAACTGCCGGGTAGGACTTCTTTTTCTAGTATTTATCACATTCAATTCATTTGCTATAGGCACCTTGCATACACTGATGTTTTCTCTAATGTATTGTAACTCCCTGACGGCTGTGGATCCCCAAAAACTCAGGCAATGGATCAATTCCAGTGATCTTTACCTCCCTGCAACACTCTGTAATTAACGCAATAAAGGCTTTCAGAGCTAGAGGTTTTTGTTTTGGGTCATATTACGCCTCCATAGGAACTGCAACAAATTAGGAAGCAAAGAGAGGAATGAATTTAGCCTTTAAGAAGCAAAATATTGATGTGCTGAGTTAACAGCAGTGAGTGACAGCAATACCACAGTAATTAGTGTAAGACTTCTGTTTTGCACTTATCATTTTGAAAGACAACAATAGAGAATGGCCTGCACAATATTAAGGAAAAGAAATTCTTAAAATTACAATCTAGTTACAAAAACACTTAGTTCTTTTACACAGATG
Organism: Hystrix cristata; assembly: GCA_004026905.1. Classification (NCBI taxonomy): domain Eukaryota; kingdom Metazoa; phylum Chordata; class Mammalia; order Rodentia; family Hystricidae; genus Hystrix; species Hystrix cristata. The sequence continues at coordinate 8,066 of PVJO010003082.1, read as the reverse complement.
CAGACTTGTAAAAAGAACCTATTGGACTTTTTGCTATATTATTGTTGCAACGAAAGAATTTTCAATCCTGCCAAAACCTTCCCATTTATTACTGATTGCCAAATAGAGCCTTTGGTATTTTGCTGAAGATTTGACACTTACAGTTTTGTCAAGGTTGTTTGAGTACACTTGATGCTTTTCCCATACGTTGTTAGAAGGCAACCCTAGAACACTGGATAAAAGAGCCAGGCTGCAAATGCAACTTTTCATAGATTTTTTTGTTTTGGTTTGGTTTTCATGTAATCACCATTAATCTTGGTCCCTTTGCTGGTCTGGGAACGACAGGCAAAATGGTACAAATTTAAAAGGCCTGGGTAATATGCACAACCAAACATAGAATCCACCTGTGCTTCCAAAAGCAAACAAACAACATTAAAATAAGAACTTTAGGAAACCTAATGGCTAAGGGTCTCCGTTCATTTCCGGGAGGATTTTTAGACCTTACTGTTGAATCTCCACCGAACTGTCATAATGCAGTCTAGCAAACTCCAGAGGGAGTGGGTCTGAACAGGATGGCCAGGTCTATGTGGGTGATCTCTACTGATCAGGGTGCAGTCGCTGGTGTTGGAGTGAGTGATTGCTTACATTCTCTTGCACTTTGTCTGGCTTTGCTTACGGAAGCTTTTATTGTTATTAATATTTAACATTGACTGAAGGCCAACAGTGCTCTAGGTGATGAACACAACATTGAGCTACTTCTGGTTTTTGTCCAGCTGGATAGTTTCCAATTATACAACTAGGAAATAGAACTTGGCTATATAAAGGGACAAATAGGACACTGTGGGGGGAAACCAAGTAATGGTTATGGATCATTTACATCTGATATATTCCAGGTAAATTTTCACTGTATTTAAAAAAAAAAACTAGTTAATTCTAAACGGAAAATAAGCATTTTCCAATTTTGGTACATCTTCTTAGCTCTTTACTCCAAACATTTATTTTAGAGTTACTAAGAATTTACGCTGAAGGTGATAAAGCAAAGTTATTGTAGGTTTGATGACTTACTAAAGTTTAATCTATATATATTGTTATTCTCATCAGAAATGTCCATTATGTTCTCAACATCATGTTGTTAAAATTGTAGTAATCAAATTCAACAGAATATCTTATTAAAAGCAAACAAAAACTAAAGGAGATAGAAGTCAATATTAAAATGATGTTATGCTATTTCGTTTTCTTCAAATATTCTTCCAAGAGGCAGAAATGATTTGGCAGCAAAGACTTCAGAGGATGTATGATGGTTCATCTACTTGCCCTCTATATTTGAAAAAGGATTGATTTACATCCTGCTTTTTTCCAGTTTGCTCCTCTAATTGATATACACATGGATGAGAGTAATCCATTAATAGCTATGAGTGTGGTTTTAAGGGAAATAGAGCTGTGGAAAGCATTAAACTAAGAAACAAAATGAAATATTTTATTTATTTATAATTATCCTGAAAAAATAGGTTGCAGGAGTCAGTATAAAGTCATATCTTATAATATTAGGCTCTTGATGCTTTGTGTGTTTCTTAATATAAGTTTTCAGATTTTCTTGGCAAATATTTAGAAATTCCTCATGGTGTTGCACCTAAAACTAAATCGAATGACATTTTCCTTCTTTTTCTGGTATCCTTTTAAGGCTCTTTGTTTTTCTTTTTAATGGGAGCCTTTAAGGAAAAAATCGAGTACCTTACTCATCTGGGTATTTTGCGGAGCATGAGGTGTAGAAAGTAAAATATTTTGTTGAATTCATTAGACTTTTACGTGGAATTTTACATTGATTTTGAGTAGAATTCTACTTTAGAAAATTAATGTCAAGCTTCCAATTTAGTTTGGTTTAGAGTTAGAAAAGAGTAGAATAAGCAAGACAGTTAGAAAGTAACTTTGTGTAATATTATATAAAAATTTTGTATAGAACCCTTCTGGTGAAGTATGTAATCATATGGAATAAACTTTTTTCTTTCCCTGGTGCTCATTTTTCTCATTTAAAAACTAACCCTTAAACTGGGGATTTCGCTCAGTGGTTAAAGTACTTGACTTATAAGTACAAGGCCCTGAGTTCAATCCCCAGCACCAAAAAAAAATAAATAAATAAATAAAAATAAAAAATTTAAAAAATAAAAACGAACCCTTAAAAATGTACATGTTATTTATAGAATTATTGTACAAAACACTAAGGAGCCAAAGGTAAAAATCGCTAAAAGTAATGTACAATTTCCTTATCTTGAAAAACGTCCACTTTGTCCTGACTTTGTATTCTTTCATTCCTTTTGAAATTTGTTCACATTTAGTTTTATAAATGGAGTCATGCTAGCCATATAATTTGTTATAACTTTCTCACCTACTATAAAATACATTTCCATGCTACTAAATATTCTTTATGGCAACACTTTTCTAACTTCCTATTTAAGCAGGATTTGATCAAATCTATTTTCCATTGTTTGACAATTATATTTTTAGAATTGTCTTTTACCATAAGTAATTTAGTGATAAACCTTTTTGTAACTAGATTTGCAGCAAGTCTTTCACTAGTAAAATAATTTCAATAAGTATACCCAAATATGTATGTTTTCCACTATCACTGAGTCAAACAGTCATTAAAATATGAATCTAAAATAATTACTGTCTTTTTATTTTTGGAACAGCATCTAATAGTTATAAATCAGAAAAATGTTTGCTGAAAAAAATCCACACTAGACTGACAAACAGTTAATTTTGTAAATTAATTTCTCCCCCATCAACATGTCAGTTGCTAACTTCTTTTGACATTACTTGCGTGTACATTTGATCATTCAGCAAGCATTAACCCCTTGCCTGCCTTGTTACAGACATTGCTCTAGAATGAAGCAAATGAAGCTCACAATGTTTCTATCTTACAGTGCTCATAATTTCAAGGAAATAGGTTTGGGCAGAAATGAAGAAAACTTTCAGAAGCATAGCAAAGGTAAGGCTTAAATTTGCAACAATCCCAGCAAGTACATATAAAAATGAATTTACAGTGGGGAAATAAACAAACAAATGAATAATGATGACATAATGTCTGAAGTATTAAACTCATCATTTGTGCTAAACTTATTTAGATAATTTAATAGTATTTACATTAATTTTCATTTCATTATCACTATTGCTAGGCACTGATGTATTCACAGTGCTTACTATTTAATATCTTGACTTAAATATCCACAAATACATAGTGACTTATATTGGAATTCTCTATAAAGAGGCAATGCAATGATTATAAATGAAGATTTGTTATGTTGAAAACTACACAGAAAATAAACAACATAATATACTATTATTGAACTATCAGATAGTGATTGTTAAATCTCTAAAATATTACCCAGTATTACCCGTATCTTTTAAGATTTGAACCTTTTTATTTTGAATTTTCTTCTCTGTTTTAGTATATGTTAGATGCAAAAGATCAAAATGATACATTCATGAAGATGACAGAAATGTAAGTGTCACATTTTCGATTATGCTCACTTTTTACATTGCCAGAGTTTGAACTTGATATATAATATAATGATATTTAGTGATATATAGGTCTTTGTTGCTGATATGTCTGTGGTCTCATAAGATACTTTAGCATGATATATTTTAAAATTTCTCCAAAAGTTCTCAGCAATTTAGTTTTTAGAAAATACTTCAAATTCAGCCCTCGTAATAAGAATCACTTGATATTTAGCAACACTTTGGTGTTCCATGGCCCTAGAATCAGCTGCATTTTAGCTATTATATTGATTTGTTCCATTCAGTGTAGAGTAGAGCAATATCAGTTTTCATTTCTTTGAATGAGAGTGAAAACTTGCATGGGCAGAGTAGTCCAACAAGTAACTTTCATGTGCTTTCAGCTGTCAAAGAGAAGTGTGAGAGGGAAAGAGAAAGCCAGTCATCAGACCCTCGCCCCCCACCATACTAAATCAACCAGGGCAGATGGCTCTGTGTCTTGCTCTCTTGTCTAATGCTGCTGTTGTGTCTGTACCATGTAAACTCAACTGATCTGTTCCCTTCGTGACGTGTGATGTACCTCCACATGCTTAGTTAGGAGATGTGCTAGTCACAGAATATATATGTGCATTAGCATTTCTTGGAGTAAGTTTGTATCCTTGAGTTTATATCAATAATTTAATTTCCTAATTCTGGATGGTTGGGGGCTGCACAAAAATGGATACAATTTCTATTGGCAGGGGTTGGGGATTTAGCTCAAGGGGTAGAGCACTTGCCTAGCAAGCATCAAACCCTGAGTTTGACTGCCCAGCACCCCAAATATAAAAATTTCTTAGGCAGAATAATAGTGTACGGGACTTGTTACGGCTTGGGTTAGATGTCCCTCCAAAGCCTCATTCAGTCACAGATGGGGCTTTTCAGAGGCGGCTGGACCTAGAGTGTGTGACGCTGGGATTGATTCATAGTGCAACACTAGGATTAAGGGTGTGAGTGTTACCCACCCTATGGGTGGATAGCATGGATAAAATATAAAGGACAGAAAGAGGCCTGTCACTTGTCGCTTATTGGTTGCTTGCTTTTGCTCTCTTCTGCCTGCCATGAACTGTTTCTCTTCTGTGATGTCACCCTGTCTTGGAGCCAGCCAACTATGAACTGAAACCTCTACAAACTGTGAGCTAAATAAACCTTTCCTCTTTTTAACTTTGGGTGTTGGGTATTTTGCCCCAGCAATGAGAAAAGTAACTAACCCAGGGATTAAATCATGGTTTTCTCAATTCACGGTGCTGTGGAAATTGAAGTAAGAGGAAAACTTAGGGAAAAAACAACTCATAATAAATACAATTACCTTCTGAAAGCTATATGTTCTTCTTTTTGAAAGCATTTTATAGTTTTATCTCTACAAGGAGATTGTCTGTACTTATATCCAAAACTAGTACATCTAAAAGTCTATTTCCCTGAAATAAAAGAAAACCTAAAAAATCATGCCAAACTGAAATTATTTTAGAAACTACTGAGACAGATTGCCTACTGTTTATATATTATTCATTAATTAATCTAGAACAAATAATACCCCATATTTTAAAAGATCTGCCACATGATCTTCATGAAAGTGAGCAATAGTTTTTCTTCCCTGTAATGAATTATAAGTGTCATTAAAATAATCACCAAATATAAACACTAATGCTTCCTAGTCTTCGGGCATTGGCTAGATACTGAAGAGAAAATGTTTTTTAAAAGTAGTTTAAGGTACCACGTCATGCAAGAGTCAATCTGAAAACCAAGACAACTACTAAGTGATCAGTAGCAGGTAATCCACATGTGTACATGCTGGACAAAGGGTGATAATTCAGGTCCTGGGTGGGACAGAACAAAACTTCACCACGCTGCTCAAAACATAAGGGTGATAATTTAAAACTTATTGATTGTTCTTTATTTCTGGAATCTTTCTTTTTGTACTTTTTGACTACAGTTGACATTGGGTAATTGACATCATGGGACGGAAAAGCAAATAAACAGGGGACCCCTATAAATAAAGGAGTTTTTTTTTGTTTTTTTTTTGTTTTTGTTTTTGTTTTTGTTTTTCTGGTGCCGGGGATCAAACTCAGGCCGTTGTGCTTGCAAGGCAAGCACTCTAATCACTGAGCTAAATCCTCAGCCCCAAGGGACCCCTATAAATAAAATGACACCCACAGACTCCACGGCCATTATCTCTTTAGCTACACTCAGACCTCCTTCACAATGATGGTGAGAGGTAGAGAGACCCTGCTGCTTTGTACAAGAAAAGTGCTTATTTATCATTTTACTTTTAATCTTTGTTGGCCTTGCCTATGTAAAACACAAAAGATTAGAAGTGCTTGAGAAGTGTACTTAAGGAAGAAGCCGACTGAATTTAATCACAGATGCAATATATAGACAGATTTCTGCGTAACCTGAGTTGTAATTTCAGTGATGGGATCAATCTCACATATAATCAATCAGTCCTCTCATTCATTACAGGTAGGGTAAAAGCCCCTTCTGAGCCGGAGAAAGTTAAGATAAAGCATGACTTCTTTGATTATTCCTTTAAGAATTTATTTCTTTTAAATTGTATCTGTTACTGGGCTACAATTTTAATTGGGTACAGGATCACTTATTTTTGGTTTAATACATGGACTACAGTCATCCATAATGACTATTTGGAGCACCTAGGGACATTTACATCCTCAATTTCTTCTTCTGGTAAATTCTGTTAGTCATTCTTTTTAATATATGTCTTATGGGTCATGGTGAGGTAACATAGCAACATTATTTATTAAGCCCTACTTCTTGTAAGTGACTGCTCTAGAGGAAATATTGAGTATTAAATACTTCCATATTGATGAGAAATTAATATGAATAGTATCAACCCCAAATTTTACCTACTCATTTTCAAAGCATTGTCTAGTCTTCTTTTTGCCATCACAGTAAATCTGAGATTTAGCTAAGGAATCTATTTTAACTGCATTTTATAAGTAAAAAAGAGGAGCTTTTTAATACACTCAGATTACCTTAACATGAAAACCTTTTTGATTAAACTTCACTTTTCACATTGAACTCTTTGCCTTAATAATTAAAGGGAATAACAGGCAGGGGAAGGGATATTAGGGTAGGCAAAGGACTGATGGATATGAGTAAAATATACACAGAGAACCCCTCAAAAGTGAAATTAGGGGGAAGGACAACGCACAGGGAGTATGGTGGTGTGTGAAAATGATCCAAGTATGTTATGTGTATAATACAAATCTGCCAAAATGAAACCCATTATTGGATATAACCAATGAAATTGAGGGAAAAATAAATTGAACACTTCTTAGAGAAGTCAAGCATCATCAGTTCACTTTCACAGATGTTTAGCTGCTTTATCTTATTTGTATGAATCAATGAAAAACTAGAGCAAATAACAAATTTACTAGTATGCTTGGAATATCCATACCAAGAAAACAGCTTGTGTACCAAAATCTGCCTTTAAGTCAGGAGCTCTAACAAACCTCATGAGGAGATACTGTGTACCAAAGCTGCTTTTTGCTTCCCAGTCTTTGTTTGATATGTATCCAGTCCTGTCGTGTGTACAATTTGGTCTGCATAATATTAGTAGTTAATTCTTTATGGAAATTAGAATATAAACATATTTTAAAATAGAATGAAATGATGTACTTTATCCTAATGCTGTAGTTTATTAGAAAGGGACCTGTCTGATTAAGTTAAGAATGCTCAAATCATCTGCACACTTTTACTACATTTACTCCTTTGAAATGGAGGACAGTGATAGAGTTCAGTCACCACTCATGAGCTATCAGCTGGAGGGCTTTGGCGCCCTGGCAAGTTTGCCCTCCACCCATCTTTGCTTTTATCCTGTGCTCCTCTTACTGTAGGAGGCTGATTACAGCAGCCTACATTTCCCAGCTCCTTTGCTAGCTGCATCCAGTCAGGTTTGGCCAGTGAGAGACTCTGATGGCAAATCGGAGAGATTTAGAAAAGGAGGAACCCTGGCTGTCTCCCCTTTCTGTTTTGGGCAGCTTCGGTAGCCCCCCGACAGGCCACTTCTGAGTTTTACTAGCACTGCTCTCTCTTTCCCTCCCTCCAAGCTGTCCCCTGATAGTGATGAACTCCCGTTACAGATCAATCCCTGTTCAGATTCCCAGTCATTCCACACATGAATAACAAACTCCCTCCATTAAGTTTCATCGCTTCTAAAAATGGATAGTGGCTTCCGTTTTCTTGTGTAGAGCCTGACAGATATGTGGGGTTTTATTGCTTTAGCTTCCTTTGGGAGAAGAGAACATGACTTTCAGAAGCTTTTTAGTGTACAACTTTTCTGGGTTAGAAAGATTAGCAGTTTCTCAATGTGGCCAGGTCAGCCTTAGCCAAATGGCTATTTTTAAAGGCAGAACAACGTCTGGAATTAGAATGGAAGATACTGCAACACTGGACAAAACTTTGTGATACTAGGCAAGAATGTGAAAACCTTCCTCATTCTGGCTTTTGCTGTGACTTCCTGAAGTATACTGTTTCCTTATTTAATGTGAAAAAAAAATGGTTGGCAGACAAGAAACATTTCTGGTCCAACAATAAAAAAA